>VZSZ01010021.1:74476-101334 GCA_013398815.1 Ibidorhyncha struthersii
TGACCCCTCCCCACCCAGGAAAGGGAATCAGGAGAAAAAAACAAAGGAAACCTACGGGCTGAAACATAAGCAGACTTAATACAGTAAGACTAAATAATTAACATTAATAATACCAAAGAACCCATACCAATATAAAATATACCTGGATTATACCCAGCCAATTCTATCAGTAGGAGGCTGTATTCTCCCAGCAGTGGACAGCAAACGTCGGACACTGGAAGCACTGCAGCTTCAGGAGAAAGGGAAGGCCTCAGGGATCCGGCACTGGGGCAAGAAGTTCTCTGGATCGCAGCCATCACAGGAGAGAGAGAACACCTCAGCAAACTTTCTCATTTATATTGAATGTGATGTTCATGGTACGAAATAACCCTGTTGCCCAGCTTGGGTCAAGTGCCCGGATCTCACTCCTCCTCATCCCCACACCTGGCTAACTCAAAAATACTGAGACCTTGAAACCCACATACCATAGCTGGCTATAAAGTAAATATTTTCACAAATTCAGACACTAGAGTCTTCTAAAAGTACGATTTTCCCAAACATTAGAAAAGACTTTACTGCAAAGTAAAATTACTGAAAGAGAAATCAGTCCCATGTCACTCAAACAAGGACACTGCCATATTGCTCTTTCACTGTGTCAGCTCTTCCAAGACAACGGTAGTCTCACACAGGTTTTAGTTCTGTGTTGCTCAAACCAGGACACTGCCATATTGCTCTTTCGCTGTGTCAGCTCTTCCAAGACAACAGTACTGTCACACAGGTTTTCCTGCCCAGCCCCATGTGGGGCCTCCATCCACCCTTGGGCCCCAGAGTTCCAACTCGGCTCACTCTGGGACCTTTGGTCCCTGTGTAAACTATGTCATAGGAGTGCCGGTCTCCTGCTCAGTCTCAGCCCCCACCCCCCGCCTGGCCCTACACCCCCAGTCCAAACCTCAGCCCACAGACTGACCTCCTGAGCTCCATCCTGCCCTGTCACCATGGTGCTTCTGAGGTATCATGGGGCTGTCTCTCCCCTCGTCACCCCCACCAGGCCTGACCCTCGAGCTGATGCATGGACTGACTTCCCAGCTTGTTCTCTGACCCACCTCGTCACCACAAACTTTTCTGATGGTCTGGACTCTTGGTAGAAGCCAGTTATCATCACCTGGCATGGCCGGCTCATCACTGCTCGCTGGGCAGTGGTTCAGGGCCCCAGATGGCGAGGCTGCCGCCTGAGAGACCAATAAGCCCTCGCTGCACACCACAATACCTTTTTTTCTAAACAGAGAAGCATTTACCATCTGGAAGGATCACTGTGACAAACTCTATCATAAAGCTGACCCTGCCTACTCTACAAAACGCTAAGTTTACAGAAGTTGAACGTCATGACCTAATGGCTCCTTTCCTCCCCAGCAGGCTTTTGACTGTACATCTGAACTGATGGCCTACGCCAGTGGCTGTAATCATACAAGAGGCAGACACAAACACACATTGGGAAAAACGCCTCACTTAGGATAACGGCTTTGTTAGCACACATGAAACCTCACAAGAACTGTACCACACTGACCATGAAAGGTCACCTTAAATGCACTCCCAGCAAGTTAACCACCACCGACCAGGTATGCCAGTGAATTCAGAACAGCGCTGAATCAAAGAAATTTGTTTAAACACACCTCTGTGCCTTTCTCATTGACTGAATCAAAATCCTACCACTACCTTCACCAGTCACTGCTAGATTTAAGTACTCTAGAAAGCAAATGGTTAGGCCTGCCAGTGTCAGAGAGATGGAAACTCACTGGAAACCCTTCTTTAAAATATCCCATCTGCTTCTTCACAGAAAGCATGTATTCCCAAAGCCAGTTTCTCCACATTTTTGCTTTTTTTAAATAAAATACATAGGTTTCCAGGGATGGCTCCTGTCCAAACCAGAGATTAAATAAATTAGCACTGTTAACTCAAGCAATGTAAAACTTTTTCCTTTCTCATTTTTCTGCTCTGATAGACAATGCTGAACACTGATAATCCCCAAAACAGTGTTTGCCAGCACCACAGAAGTAAGCCATTTTAAAAGATGTATCTTAGATTGACCATGTCTGGAGACAAAAACCAGGAATCTATCTTTACAAAGCAGCAACACAGTATGTGTTTGATTGTCAGGAATTCCAAGCTAACTTTCTACTAAAAAAAAAAAAAAAATTCTTAACTGGCCTCTAGATTTATTTTTCCTGACTTTGGAAGTTGTCAGCAGTTCTCAGCATCTCAGTATAGTCCTAAACTATACTACAGTGTGTATGCAGAGTCTATACACACACACACACAAAATATCTATATCACTATAATCTGCGGGCAGAGTTTGTTTGCATTGCTCTTATGCATGAACACACAAAACGTGAAGTGTTACCATACAAAGCCATGTCAATGTTATTATAGGACTAAGCCTTAATAATATCCTCTTCCTCTAAGATGACTCTGCACTGTCTTCCCGTGACTTTCCATCAACTTAGAGAAAACAGGAATCAGGACTGAGGTTCCCACTGGGAGTGAAGTTTTCTAACTTTCTCTCTGCATCTATATCTACTTATTATTAATCATACTCAGACTGATATATAACACCACAGAAAAGCAAAGCTATCCTATACAAAGTATCAAAAACTGCCCACGACTAGTTAATATCCCAGCTTTCTTAAATAGTGTTTTTGGGGAACTTGCTGTTCAGCTAGGGAAGATGCAGTTTCTTTTGATGACTTTGATGCATCAGATTGCAACTACTGCACAATATTCCATGTCTCATACACTTCAGCAACTTGTACCCCCCTTACAGATGACAGAGCAACACCTTGTTGTCACTTGTCTATCCATTATTTCAAAATTTCGTCCCCACGTTTCTAATACCCTGTTTTGTTAACTATCAGTCTCCTAGATAAAGTAGCCGATTTTGAAAGGTAGCAAAGCAATTTTTCCCTGTAAGAATTTTTCTTTGAGCCCAGCAATCCCTTTTCTGCAAACGTATACCACTTAATATATTAGCTCACGAAGGTTTTCTCCCAGTACAGTTACTGTCACATTTGTCATAAATGAACATGCCTGAAACTAGAGCAGGAAACATTCATCAGGGAGAAGGCTCCCACATTGAACACCATATCTGAAGTTAAGAACCTCCAGAAGATCTTGTCACATCTTGAAGAGCAGATGGCCAACAAAGTGAAGGGGAGGAAGTGAGGAAAAAGAGGAGGAGGAAATACAGCAGAAATACAAATTAATTTAAAGAGAGGAAAAGAGGAGAGAGACAACAAAAAAGAGTGAGAGTGAAAAAGCATAAGGAAGATTAAGATGAAGAAATAATGGATGGGAAGGAGTCAATGATATACCAACCTCACTTGATTCCAAGCACCTGAGAACAGGATAGCCACCGCAGAAACACCCAAAAGTAGGACAGCAGCAGCCTACGGTCCTCTTATGTAATTTAGTGAGTAAAAGAGCAATCAGTTTTTCTTTGTTAACATTTCTACCTAAGGAATAGCTTATCTTTATGCTGCTGTCAAATACAGTTTAAAGTTTTCAGAAGTCCAGTGTTTTCATGGCATAATTTTCTTTTATTATCTCAACTTGCTGTTTTCAGTGCTTAGTTCCTAACATGGCTTGCAGATCTCCTTCCAGAAAGCTGAAGGGCTGGTAGGTGTAACCGTTTGTTTATCAGTGTGTTGCATCAGTTAGTGTTAACTTGACCTATGTTGTTTAAAATTCCACCTTACACTTTCAGCTAAATAATCTGCTGGTTAACATCCATCCTTGAGAGAAAAGAGCTCCGAGATCAGCACACATTTCTAGCGGTCAAGATAATGGACAGCTTAATATTAAAGCAACCTATCACAGTTTTCAACAGACTAGACAAGGGATTTGTGCATACAAGTAAAGTATACTAAGGCAAACAGTGCAGAACACGGAGCTTGCAGAAGTATGAAGGTTCAGAAGATGTGACAAAGCAGGACCTAACTTCTTTCATAGAAGTAAAGACACCTGAGAACTAGCATTTGAGAGAAATGACAAGTTAAAACTGTTCTGCAAATACCCATACAAAAAAAAAAAAAAAAAAAAAAAAAAAAAACCCATTGAGCAAGACTCAATACAAGATCTTTCATACTGTAGTTATTTCAAAGGTATGGAAAATATAAAGTACTAACATTCATGTACAGTACAATGCACAGAATACAGCTGTTAGCTTTCAGGAAATATTTTGGCCTGGGATTTTTTCAATGGAAGATGAATCATTGAAAAATGTGGCACAGTGACATTCATTCACAGCTACTTATTTCTGCAATTTTATTAAGTTCTCATAATACCATATGTGATTATTTTTTACTTGCTTCTTTTTTGAGATTTTAAAATTAAAAGGGATTTGGGGATATTTAGTGGATTGAAAACATGTTTCATTCTCTGCCTTAGTGGTATTAGGCTACTTAAAAACATCTACAGTAAAACTATTAATAGTGGAAGATCATGTTATACATGGTCCACTAACATTTTCACCAATACACAGTTTAACAGATACCAAACAGATAGATCTTTCACATTTAGCCCATTCTGTTTTAGCCACTTTCTTATACGTATAGTCATGTCTAAACATATTCCATCTGTCAGAAGAGTTCAGGATCTCTTTTTCCAGCAAATCAGCTCAAGTTCCCCTTGGTAAAAGTTTTTCCTGGTCTTTAGCAGAGCACAGTTCAATTTCCCTAGATTTAATATCTCAATATGAAAGATGTGAAATCATCAACAATAACCAGGTACACGACTCATATCAGGCAGCCTGTTCCAACTGCTACTTTCACACACATTATATACTCAACAAATATTCATGGCCCTTGCCCCTATTCTTCTGTCAAACTCCAGTTATAGTTTAACTATTTCTAAACATTCATCATAAATACTTCACAAATATTTAAAGTAAGCTAGTTCCTTTTTTCTAATTAAAAAACCCTCAAAACCAAAACAAGTTGAATCAAGTAAATGAATGACATATCCTCACATGCTCTCTTAAGATGCACACAATTCAAACACTGCAGGGAATATTAAGTTTCTGTAACATGAAGACACGTACAATTGACATGCGTAAAGAGTGGCACTCAAGCAAATGGAACTGAAGTGGTAATCCATCAAAACAAGCTTATTAGCATTACCAATTTCAGAAATGTTAACAGTAGGTTTTGTTTTCGCTGTTCAGCTTAAACTGCAAAATGAGCTTGTTTTGAGTATTTGTCATGCACAATACTGTTTCCTCTTTTTCTGGCATATCACTAAGTTTTTTAATGTTGTTTTCTGCATACCTTGCAAACACTTACAGGACAGCAACTTTGAGCAAAAAAGAAAAAGCTGTAAGCCCTTGAGCTCTGTACTGAATGTTAATGCATTTGTATATGATAGATTTAATACAGAACGGAGAATAAATGACTTCCAGCAGCTGCACTCTGGACCTATAAATCGCTGTGAGTACTACAAAATCCATACAAAGGAAGAACAGCTGTATAATTTACAGCATCAGTATTTGTCAAGGAACGCTGCAAATACCGAACTTGGTTTTTAATATTCCTATAAAAATTAGAAATTGCCTTTACATAGATTCTATTTACATTAGAACTTTTATTCATCTTCGCTGATGGCACTTCAATGCAGAACGCAATTTAATTTTTACCAGTGTTAAGTTAAATTCAAAAAGCATAAACATCAAGAGTTTTACAAAATAAATGTAAGAAATGTGTGAAAAGCAAAATTATTATCTTGTTATATTTTGCATGGAATATGCTTTGGGAAAATCAGAAGAGTACTCCGATCAGGTGATTTATACCATATAACTGATGATTTATGCTATACAAATCCACAAGAAGCAAATGTCAGGGGCAAAGGTTTAAACAGTTAGATTTTCCTCAAGATGCATCCCTTCCAACAGTACTGACAGCCACCACATCACACACTCCTATTCTTCCTCATACTTGAGAGAATTTCGAATCACCTTCACAGACCAGCCCAGGTGTATGACCCAATACGCTGTAAAAATATGCACTATAACACAGTAGCTATAAAAATGGTATACCCTGTAACCAATGTCTAAAAACTGCAGAATTTCATTCATTTTACAGAAGAAATCTAGAATTTTGGGTCCCAAAGTCACACATCCATTCAACAGTTATACATGACTGTTTATTTGTGAACACTAAGCAATGGATTTAAGAGATGAACAAGATCTGAATTTTTCACTAACAAGGAAATTTGACTTATGAACCTGTGATTTTAATTCAGAAAATGAGAAAAACTTCTGAAAGTTTTTTTCCAGACACAGACATTTTCACAGTTGTATTTATAGAAAACGTTGTGTAATAACATCTTTATTAACACAAGTAATTTCAAAATCCACGGAACCAAAATGATTTTGTTTTGTTGAAAGTATTACAAATAGTTCCTTCAAGAATGAGGTTAGTATGGAACTGTATCATCTACTACATCTGTTACCTCAGCACACTACTGTCTGTTAACAGTAGTTTAACCTCCATTTTAATTTATAGGCCATCTTGCAGCTTTTATAGTTGGAATGATTCAGTAGGAGACAATGTCTTCCTGGTCTCATAGCAGGTGACAGCAAACCCCATAGTGCATTTCTTATATAGTAACAGGGTTGGTAAATGCAGTTTTCTTGATTTCTAAACATATAAGAAACAAGGTGTTCAAGTCCCACCAAAAAAAAACCCAACTGAAGTAAGATGATCTGAAATAAGACATTTCATTACGATTTTTGTTGCAGAAAAATCAAAAGAGTTACAATGCACCATTTCCATTTTTCTACGCTGAATGCTGTATAAGAAGTTCAGTCATATGAAAGCCCTTCAAACTGGTCAGAATTCAGCTTCGCCCCTGTATCAAACACATAATACCACAGAACAAAACAGCGAGCCTGTTTGTATCATGTCATACAGCAGTAGCTGTTATGGTTCAGTGTGTTCAACACAAGCTTAATACAAGGGGTACCACAGGCAACATGCTCTAAGACAGCTGTACTCAGTACAAACAAGATCCAAAATATAATGATTCTCATTAATACAAGAAAAAGCAGTGGAAAGCAGTCACAGTTTAAAGTTTGTTAGGGTAATTTGATGAGGACTCTAAGGACGCTGTGAATACTGAAGTTTCTACCTTCACCAAATTGTCCTTTAATATATTAATTACAGAGTTGCACTGTATCTCCTAAAGAATAAAATATGAATCCACAGCTGATCACAGTCATCATCAGAAACAAACAAATCTGCTTCACCTTATTATTGTCATCTCCCTACTTTAGGGCAGATCAAAATATCCTAAACTAGTCTTTCCCTGGGAGACAGGAAATGGTGAAGAACTTCCAGCTTCACGCAGCAGTTTTGCCAAAATGTCCTCCACCCATTCATATGCCAACTTCCCTATTTTTTTTGACTAAGAGATAGAAGCCTATAAGTACCTTTCCTTATATCCACAATTTTTCCTTATTAATTCAGTCTTTTCATTAGAAGTGGAAAAAAATCTGTAAATGGGTACAATTGTTATGAAAAGTAATGGGGTTGGTTTTCCTTTCTTTTTTTTTCTTTTTCTTTTCCTTTTTCAATAGTACTATCAGCAGTGTGGAAGAACACTGATGAATTATAACATCCAGAGATTCATCTAATTAAACTGCCGGAGAAGTTTTTGAGTTCAAGGGGTTTGTTTAAGTACAGTTATTCTCTGTAGTATCAAATTATTGCTTGGGAGCAACTTCTTATTTTTCTTATAAACCCCTCAGCATAATAAGCCTTAACAGAATGTATTCCTTTCTATGATTAGCGGTTTTGCACAAATGATAATGAGGACAGTTTTTCCATTGAGGAGAGGTCACCATCAAAGAAGATATCCTTATCAGTAGCATTTCTAGCTAGAAACTACAATACTGTAAGGACCTCAGACAATTTGGGGAGTCTAAGACAGCCTTCCTGAATGAGAAATATTTACATTACTCAGACTTACGTGTTTCTAAATAAGCCATTCTTTCCCCTGCTGAATCAAAAGACACCTCATTAGTATTAGTTAAACCCCAGAACCTTATAAATTGTAAAATAAATTATACAATCTTCAGCAAATACTTCAAGTGCTCATGGTAAAAAGCTAGAAAAAAAAAAAATCTTTTATTTAAGAAAGAAAATGGAAGGGGTTAAAAATACCATCAATCTTTCTCTGCTTCCCTTGATCATAATAAAGGAGAAAAAACAAAACTTATGACAATTCTTGGCAGACAGTTCAGAAAAATTTTAGAAAGACAGGTATATTTTATGCTTTCTCAAAAATAAATCACAAGCTTTCAGGTTTGTCAAGTTTTCAAGAGTTTAGTGCATTGTTTGCTGTGCTGGAGCACATAGCATGAGGCTGCAGGAACTAAGTTTACTCAGGCTTGAAAAGAGAAGGTTGCACAAAGTGAGGGAACCCATTTATAGTCTTTCATTACAAAAAGGGCTGCTGTTGAGAAGATGGAGCCAGTCTCTTCTGAGAGATCCACAGCTAAAGCATGAGAGGAAAGCAAACTGCTATCAAGACTTACATGGAGGAAAAAGGTCACCACAAACAGATGATGCACTGCAACAGCGACCTAGGGAGGCTATGAAATTTTCATCCTTAAAAAGATATTCAAAATTCGACCAGACAGGATCTGAGCAGCCTGATCTGACTTCGAACTTAACCCTGCTTTGAGCAAAACATTGGACTAGATCTCTGGAGGTCCCTTTCAGCTAAAGTATGATACTAACTTTCATTATTCAAGGGCTGAAACTGAGTATGCTGTAGCTTTATGGCAAGTCAGGAATCTTCCTTTTCAGGGAGCTATATAATAACCAAGTCCCACTTGAATGATCCCCATCAGGGTAAAAGATAAGCGATTTATTGTTATGAAAGATTCACCACACATACACACAAATCACTAACCTCAAAGTACTCCAAGGCCCTGGTTCTGCATCTTTGATGCAGAAAGCTCCTACTATCCAGGATATGGAAAACTTGTCACAGTGAAACCCCATATTCCACAAATCAGAATGGGAGGAGGAAATATTTTAATAGATTTCTCTCCTCCTCCATGTAGAACTTCAAATTCCAGTTAACTGTGGAGAAACTTAGTGAAGAAAAAATAAACCATAAATTGCAGGTGAGATACAAAGTGTGGAGGAAAAAAAAGTCTTATTTCATACTGGCTTTTCCATTATAAAAAAAAAAACTGCTTTCAGCTGTTTATAATTTTGACAAATGAATAGGCTGGGGTAAACTGATCACATCAGATATCTGGAGCAGGTTGTTTGTTTTTTCTTATTTGATGCTTTGTTTACAGAAAAGATGCGTTCAGGCACTTTCAACTTAAAGGCTAAGGAAAGCATTCTCCCCATGTTAATATAGTCTGAGCTGTGTTTTCTTGAGAAAATACAGTATTTCCATTTCTTGAAGAACTGACTTAAAATTTGCTTCCCTTAATATCACGTAAAGTTGCAGTTGCAACAATGAAGATCAAGTACAAAATACTCTACAGCATAATGGTTAGGGCACTTTTCGAAGAGAGGAGAACTCAGAATCCATCATCCTGGGAGACCGCTCTGACAAAGAAGCCACATCGTGTAAGTGCTCCAGGGTAGACGAGGTAAAGGAAGAGACAGACAGTATCTCCATCCTTATTTGTTTTGTCACACTGAAAATACTCTTTAACTTTAAGCCTATGTCGCAAACTCAATGTCAAAAAGCAATTTGATCTAAGTTGGTTTTAAAAACTATTCTTTAAGCAACTTATTCCTCCGTACTAATTGTAAGACATTGTATTGAAGTAATTCCATACTATTCTTCCCGTTAGCCACTCAGTGCATAGTTTGACTACTTCTCACAAATTAAAAGCAAAACTCTACAGAATTAAAGCAATTATCTGTAATTGCCATGTTAGCCTTTGGAGGCCTGATGGTTTGCTGTTTGTAGGCTCTTATTTTTTCTATCTGTATCCCACCAAAGCCTGTTTATCATCAGAAGGCATACTACTTGTATGTTACCTGATGCTTGCCACATACTTTTCTCCCTGCAACACTGGCCAGCGCTTTGGTCTGCTCTATCAACTTCTTGCAGAGACATCCCCTTTGCTGCTCACAGCTACAGCCATGAGCAAGACTTGTGCACAGAAGCCTACCTTCTCCCAGCCTCTAGTGAGAAAAGACTCCACGATAATATGGCTACATATCGTACAGCAGAAGTTTGTCGATTATGACCAGTCAGTACATAAGTAAGTGATTTCCTCTAGTCTCCACATACTGTCCCAATGCTCTTGAGAATGACAGAAGCTGTGTTTGGCATGTAAACTCTGACATACGTTAGAGGAAGCAAAATGAGGGGAAAAACTGAAGGAAAGATGGGTAGATAAGCGGATAAGGAGGAAGAAAAATAAGTTAAAGAGCAGGAATGCCAAATTAATGAAAGACGTAGGGGGAAAGTTAAAGGCAGCAAGCAGAAAGAACAGCAGATATAGCAAACTAGTACAAAACAATTTCTCAAACAGAAACCATTTTAACACATGTAGCACTTAAAAACTTATTTTTTCCACATTTTATGCAGAAAGTTAGTTTCATGTGCTCAGCAAGTGCTGAATACTTAAGCACTGCGACTTTGAGCCACTGTATACTTCTTGCTAGTACTCACTCCTCTGAGATGAACACCACATTACTAATAAGCCTATAATTTTCCATTGTTAATTACAATTTGACTAAACACAGGTTTGATCCAAAATCCCCTCAAACCAAGGGGAAACTGCTATATAAGCCTTCGGAAAAAAATGTGAATAAAATACAATAACGTAAACAACAACCGAGTCTTCTTTTATATTTCTGAATTATCTGCTTTTTAAAAAGTTGACATAGGCATTTCTTTCATTGACTAGCTAAGTACTGCCCAATTAATTTCAATTTGATTACTTTCATCTCATTACAGTATCCATCTTTTTTTGCAGCACACTCACAAATTCTAAGATTTACAAGTATCCAGAGTGCTTATCTTTTATAATTCTGGATGAATGCTATAACCTTCTGGGTTGCTGAGACGAGAACGCAGTAAATTATATTCTCTCCGTATCTACCCTAAGCCACACTACAACTCACATAATCTCTTATAATTTCAAGACTGTGAATTACATTTCTATAAAAGCTGCAGTAGAGGTCTTTTGTCTTGGAAAGTTTATTTAACACGAAAATAACCTTTCTGAAATGTTTCCTTTCTTCTACATTATTCTTGTGATATATTAATGCAGCATTAAAACTTTTTTCATAAGACAATACCTCACTGTTAAAATGATAAATCACACTTGATGACTGTCTAATCAATTTACTTTTTAGATTATTATTAGAACATCATTTCTGAAAAGTGAACAGAATTTTTAAAAAGCGTAATCCTTCAGAGACCTCATCTTCAAAGCTAAGAAGCATAACCGCCTTCTGAAAGGGAACAAATCTTTTGTATATTATTACAATTGTCAATTTTTACACAATGTAGGAAAAGTTATTCTTACTCAGGAAAAAAGCTCAACATTTCTGATATCAACTTCTTTCAGTCCAAATGTGAGTTGCAGTTGTGTATTTGCATATTTCAAAAATGAGTTCCCTAGGTTGCCGCCCCCAGTAGATTTTAATTTTGTGAACCATATTCTTTTTCTGCAATATTAGCTCTTTAAGAGAGAGGTAAAGGATGTCCATTCCTCTGCTGGCACAATTTGCTGTAGGACTTCATAGCAGCAGCTGCGATCAGAGCCTCAGCATACAGGCACTGCATAAACCTAACATGAGGGACGCTTCGCTCCTGGCACAAGATAACAGAAACAGGTCATGCTATAAATAGGTAAGAGAAACTAAACATGTGAGTGGAGGGATATATTATTTTAGCCACACATTCTGCTTTTTCTTCTCTTAAGCACAATCAGGCTAGGGGGAGAAAGGAATGGAATAGGAGGAGGGAGGAAGTGTTTGTAATCATATGGGACTATAGCAATCTTAGGAAAGCTTGTTAAATATATGTGACATTCTCAGTACTTCAATAATAGTAAAAAAGAAATCTCACTCTTTTTAAAGATTACAGAAATTGAAAGAATAGCAGCTGGCACAGGAGTCATTTAACAGAGAACAAAAGAATAGCAGTCCCAAACAGGAACAAAAGCCATCTGGACTACTGCAAGCCCACAGCCTGTTTCGAGGCTCTGAATGGGCCAGCTGTACTGTGCGCTCACTCCACAGCTTGTGCTATGGAGCAAAGAAGAAGGTTCTGCACATGAAGTCCCACAGCACCTTGGCAACAATATTCTTCCACAGCAAAATAATCCTTCACTTCAAGCATTATTCATGTTAATCCAGTATCAGTAAAAACTACTCTTATCTCAGTCTAAGCAGCCCTATATTTCCTGGCTTTGGCGGTTCTTTTAGTGTTGGGGTTTTTGGCATTGGTTTAAAAAAGACAAACCCCAAAACCAAAGAAATCTGTTTTAAAACTGCCCAAGCCTCCAGCATAATTTCAATGTTCTTCATCCCACATTTTCTCTACAGAACTGTGACCAAACTGGAATCTGTATTAGAAAATTGTAGCATGGAAAATATTCTTCTGCTAAAGTGCTGCTCATACACTAACAACAACAAAAAAAAAACACTCAAAAAAGATATTTAACAAATGCATACACCTGCATTCTGTATACTTACTCAACTTACAACACCCACACAGCAGCTGTGGAACGTCTGTTATTACTTATTTTTCCTGCTTTTTAGATGCTCTTCTTCTAACTTAGACAAAAATAATTTGTCCTTGTTAAGCAGTCACAGATTGCCAACTTCTAGATTTAAAATCAGTCTCATCAATCATTTCAGCACAGAAAAATGCCCCAAATGCAAAACATTTGAAATTCTTTTGAGCACTGTATTAAACAGCTAGCCCTGAAAACTCAGCTTTGTGAAAGCCAATGAAATATGTTCAAGTCCGTTGCTGGTTCAGCCTGTTAATGCCACAGTAAGACCAGGAAGCTGCCAAAAATCCAACCACATAATAACAATTTCCACTGGAAAATAATTTTGATAATTACAATCTCCTCAGATAATAAAGAAAAAGACCAATTTAATATCTCTGTAAGAACATCATTTTTTTTCCATCATAAAAAAATTCTTTCAATAGCATTTGTATGTTGCATTCAATAGCTGCTATATTGCAAGGAAAGTTTCTGATAGCTCTGGACCAGTTCCACGTATGTTGTCAGACAACTTGGTACAGTTGGCAACTCTCCTTATGTGGGGCTGCTTGCAGACTTGCACCCAGTCATCTGCAAGGAGGTTTGTGTGTCCATTAGTGAGAATCCTTCAAAAGAGAACGAAAGATGTGTAGCTGGCTGCCAATAAGTACATAATGTATTGCGAATTCCAACAATGATAACCATGACAGTTTATAGTAATTAGACACCAACCAGCAAAACCAAAACACATGTTTTATCTGACCTGGCTAAACTTGCAGTTTCGGTAAACTGCAAAAATAGTGGTATAAATGTATATATATGCCAGAAAAAAAGCAATCAGTGTGCCAATGAGCAATATATTATAAGATAAGGGGAACAAAAGTTTGTTAATTGCAACTAAAGCATCGAGGCACCTTTTCCCCCACCGGTTGCTGTGTGGCCAGTACTGCTGCAGGAGCATGGTGCATCGCAAACTGCCTGAATAAAAGGGTATCCCCCACCCCCCCGAGTGAAAGTTCTGAGTCAAACTGGTTGTGCCAGAGAGGTTTGGGTCTGTGGCTTGCTGTCAACTTGGAGGAAACACAACACTCCTTACTCCCCCTTGGAAATAATGGAATAATTATCATTGCTTCCAAATGAGGCTGCTTAACTCCTCCAACAGAGATGGTAGGTTTCCTCCTCCTTCCCCTGAGAGCTTGTACCTGAAGAGTACCGCAGTGTGCAAAACCTTGTTAACATTACTACTCAGCACTTAAGTGAAACCCGCAGGGACTAATTAGCAGCTTTTGGAAAGCTATGCAAAGATGCAGCTCAAAGCAGCCTTATATTTTGTCAAAAGCACTCCTTTCTGTTGTCCCCCGCTGATGAAAAATCACCTGTGGAACAGAAACTCAGCGAGCTCCAGCTTGCTCTGAGTATGATGTAGATGAGGTTAACACATAGAATGCTGGAAAACGAGCAAGAGCTGTGACCTCCAACCACTGAACATATTTCATCTCTGATTAGAAGAGGGGTCTAGAGTGAAGGAACCATAAAGAACCCTTCTGTGCATCTGGAAACCCAGACAGAAACAAAGTCCATGTTCCCCTAAGCTTTCACTTCCCAATGGAAACAGGTCTGCTCTTTCCTGTGATAAAACGGGAAGGGGAGGAAAGACGGACGGAGGGGAGGAAAGACCATTCAGAGGCTAAATGTAAAACAAGTTTTAGCTACTTTTGATGTGCAAAGAAAAATTGCTTCAAAAACGTAGCTGTTTGCTTCTTAAAGATATCAAAACCAAAAAATTGATATTAATAATATCTTGCTTTTTAAAAAACCTCCTTATCAATACACAGACCAATGTACTGGCCTATTGGTCCCTGTCAAGCTCAGACTCGGTTCCTATACACAAGGCACCAATCCAGGAGAAATTGAAGAGGATGACTAAGCTTTTAATCATTGAGCTGGAAAGAGTACCAGCCACAGCATGACCTTGAAATGAGGAATAATTTATTTTCAAAGAATTGACCCAAACTTTATTGTTAGGTTAAGCAATAATTTATTCTGCGGTTTCTCTCCAGGGAGAGGTACAGAATTTTCCGACAGACTATCTATCTATCTATCCATCCATTAACACCGGGAAAAAATGTTCCAAAGAACATTTTTAAGAAATCACTTCTTTAAGATAACAAAGGGACCTGATTCATGAGAGACTTTGCGCCTGCTCTCTACTGAAGTCATCCTCTTACTCAGGTTCTGATTCAGCAAAGGACTACATAAATCTAACTGAAAACATGAGTGATGTAACCAGCCTCCATAGGACTACAGACATACTTTCTGCTTAATTTAAAATAATTATGATGTGGGCATTGGTAGACTAATAAATGGACAGAGATGATTGCCAGTAAGACAGGGAACAGCTGTTATATGTCATCTCTAATCATCAGAAGAAAATTCAGATTTTAACTTCTGGTCTTCAAATGAAGGCTCCATATAATGATATCAAATCTTTAGACCAAACAGTTCATCAATTACCGTATGCCAAAAAAAAAATAAAAAAAAATCAAAGACTCTAATCAAGTCTTCCTAGTCATTAATGAATCCTAAAAGAAAAATCATTCTATCACTTAGATGGAGTACATTTCTCAGAATTTGCCAGATTCTTCTATTTCAGAAAAGATTAAAGATTTAGTTTTTAAAAGGAATCTAAGGCTTTAAATTGATAGTTTGTACAAACCACAAAGTAAGATTGCCCATTAGAAAAACTACAGGTTTTCATCGTCATACAGTTTCATCATACAGTTCATCATCTTTCTGTTGTCAAGAAAGAAAAACAGACATTTTCACTCTGAAATCAATAGAAGGCATTCAGCTTTTCTTGAATAGACAATTCATGCTGGTAGTTATGAGAAAGCCAAGAGCCATATGCTCAAAATATGGTGTAGTTAACACAGCAAAGAGATCAAGACAACCTGTCTTGTATATCAAAATCCAGAAAAACTCAACATAAAATTCCCATATTTTCCACTTTGCACACTAGTGCACAGGATCTCCAGCTTTTACAGATATACACACCTTTTTTGTTAGGATTATGGTTCTATACACTAGCATAAAAACGTTAACTTCTGTAGGACTCAATACTCCACTTTTAAATGCTGCAAACCTTTTTGAAACCTCTTTGCTTGCAGTTCCTTGGTAAAACTTTCAGTTGAGGAAGAATGATTAGAACAACAGCTGCACAGAACTACTTCTCTATTTATACGTCATCTGCAATTCTCTAAATCATGTGGATTTGCTTTGAAGAATATTATACTTTTGCATTTGCAGTTTACTATCACAAAGATCAAATGGATAAGCTACAGCAACTAAATTACATTATGCTACTGCTTCAATAGGAAGCCTTATGCACAGTCATGTTGCAATACACTACTCACAATATTTAAATCATTAAAGGAAAAAAACCCTTCCCATACTCAGAAGTACCTCAAAAGGCAGCAAGTTGAAAAAACAAATCTCAGTAACTCATTTTAACTTCACTTTAATTCAGAAAATTTCTGAACAGTTCAGTTTTCTCAGATTAATTATCAAAAGTATTGGCTCAGGACAGTCAGCAAATATATTTCATTTATTGCAGCAGTTTTAGTGCCAAGCAAAAACACTTATGAATGAATAAACAAGTAAGTCCACAGAGGAAAAGTGCCATTAGAAATAAGGCTTATACTAACCTCAAATAAAGAGGTTACTACATCCAGCAGACACCAACACTTGGTTACACAAAGACATATAACTGTTCCATACTGCTGTTGCTGTACAATCATTAGGATTACATGGAAAACCAGAAGTTGTTTGGTGAGCAGCACAGCTAGAACATAGACACCAAACCTGCACTACTCACTGCTCCACCTTCAAAAAAAAGCACCAAAGTCCTTTTTGTTTTCACTGCAATCTGTGGTGTTCTCCCACAGCTGCTAACAAGGAGCTGGAGTTCTCAGGGAAGTAATCCTCTAGTGGATGCATGACACCTGTTACCAATTAGACAAGGAATGAGCTGACTGTGTTGCATCTTGGAGCCATTTTATCTCCAATAGCCAATCCTGCTAGAAATGCTTCAGGGCTAGTGCACTTCAGCACAAGTTTTACAGGTTGGATATCCTTATGTTTCTCACTTCCAAATAAATTACACCATAGTTCTTAATCTATTCCTGCACCACTCATTTTTCTTCAACAGATCAAGGCAAGTCACGCATCTGCTTTCTGCAACCCCAAAGATTACAAGCTTTCCTAATGACCACTGATTCTTCTGCAACCTAATTCTACTCTAGTAATTGCCACATCAGAGCAAAAAACCCACAGATTACAGCTTGTTGTTGCTTTCTGCATCTAGGTTACACAACCATATGCATGCAGGATGCCATTTGAGTCATGCATTTTACTCTGTCATGATACAGTTTTGGTTACTTTTCTCCTTTAGCAAAATAAAAAGGATGGAGTTGAAGAAAGACGACTTTGACAAACACACAGTGACCTATAACAGACAGTCACAATGTGGGAAATGGAGAGAAAAAGACCAAACAGGTTAATCCTCAAATATTTCTTTACCTTTTTAGAAGGACGAATGCAGCCTATGCAAAATAGAAACTAGGTCAGATTACTACAATCAAATTTAAAAGAATAACACAAACACATAAAGGAGAAAAATCAATACTGGCAAGACATAAAATGAGCTTGAATTAACCAGGGACACCAAACACAGGAAGAAAAGGTTCTGGAAATGTTGAACTAGTAGGAGGATGATAAAGTAAGTGCTGGAGCACTAGAGAGAAATCTCCAGAGACAGGTTATACTGTGAAAGACAAAATGTTCACTGCTTTTTTTTTTTTTTTTACTTCAGACTTGTCTTGAAAGATCAGTTGCAATCATTAATTAAAATCAGAAAAAAATAGAAAGATTACAGATTAATATTGGAAAAGAACACATTAAAGAATACTCAGGATAACCTGGCAGCATTGAAGTTGCCTACACCTGTTTAGTTTCATCCTATCATACCATGATTGAGGCTGACAGTCATAAGTGATTAAACTGAGACCCTGCTGGAGGATTGATGAGGTAATTAGAGAACTAGGAAAAAAAAACAAAACAAAACAAAACCCTTGAAAGCAGGGATTCTTTAAGACGAAGAAAACAAGGAAAAGGAGGAGAACAGAAATTTAACTCTAATTTTGTAAAAAAAAAAAAAAAAAGAGTATTTGTAAGCACAAAAAGAAGTGACAAGTGAATTAAGCTAATTTGGGTTGGCTCAAACAATCTCATTTCTTTCTATAACAGGGCCATGGGTGTGTGACTAAAAAGCAGACAATAACACATACCATTTCTCTAGCATGGTTTTAACCCCATCACAAACAAGGTTCTTTAAAGCAGGCTCAGAAAACATGAAACTAGTGTAAGGGCTGTACAAAAACATCAGCAGTGGAAGCATCTTGGAATAGATAAAAATGGACCACTATCAAATGGAAATACGTATCAAATAAGGCTCTTCAGAAATTTCTTCTACGTCTGGAAAAAACTGAATAGTCTCAATCAAGGTTATGAAAAAGAGAGAAAGCTGAAAGAGAACACAAAGATGACAAAGAGCAAGATTAAAATTGAAATAGTCTTGATAACATGCAAAACCAAACATCTTTAACATCATCATCATCATCTTTAATAATGATAAATCCAGGGCTGAAGTGCTGTGAACAGTTGTGGGCATTATAATCCCTTCCCCTGCCTCTTCAAAACAACAGGAAAGAGAGCACTGAAAGTGCACAAGAGTCCTAAAAGAACCACTTTAATTCAGAGTAATAACTGAGGAAACTGAGGCTGCAAAGAGAAAAATTACAGAAATTATGGACCTTTTCCAAATATATAAAAGGAAGTGAGTTATCTGTTCTCCATGATCTCTGTGGACAGTAGGTAAGGGGGAAAAAAAAAAACAAACCCACAAACAAACAAACAAACAGATCTAAATGACAGCAAAGAAAACAAATAAAAGGGGAAACATTCTAACAGTAAGGATAGTGAAATACTGGGATAGATTGTATAGAGAGGTTGTAGTACAGATGGATATTTTAAAGAAAAAAAGTCTGTTGGAATTGCTCATATATTTAATTCTGGTTTGGTGTGAACACACATTTTCAAACAGATAACAAATATCACAGCTCTCCACTAGACTAAGCAAAGAGAGATTTCACATCCAATACAGAAGGAAACGTGTCTGACTAACAGAAGAGTTACAAAGGCATAAAGAGCTTTTCATTATGGGTCAGTAAACTGGATCTAAGTTTCTCCGGTCATGACCAAAATAACTGTCTTGTACAGACTTATGTAAAAATATCAGGCATGTTGTCAGAACAAGCAAGAAGTACACAGGCTCCGCGCTTCTGCTCTACTGGTCTTGTGGCTAAACAGACCCGTGCACGTGAATTTTGCTCAATGCAGCAGCTTGCACAGTCACTAAATTAAATGCTACAAAACACACAGCAATTACAACTACAGTCTAATGAGTAAGCTGCATGTGAAGTACAGAAACCTAAAAAGAAGACATTGAAAACAACTACTTACTAGACATCTATGTTCTTCTCATTCACTATGTCTGAGCAAGTTCCTAAATTACAGAACAACCTAACACGGGATGTAATGCTTGTGTTTTGGTCCCAGGTTTTAAGTATCTTCAGTTCTGCTGTTGGCATCTCAAATTTATTTATCAAGTAGGTTTGAAGTGATTCCAGAGAGCAACAAAGTGCACCTGAAAGTGTTACTTAAAAGCCCAAGGGCTAATCCTGTGCAGTGATCCCCACACTAGCACTGACCCAGGCTCCACATCTCCACAGCACAGAGACACAAAGAGCTAACAGCCTCCATCCAGATGAAACTTCCGTATGTTAGTACAGTGCTGTGCCATGCCAATGCCACAGCAAAATTTTACTGTCCCACAATAACCCCTCCAGATACAGAGGATTAATATTTCAGGCTGTCTTACAATGATTTGTTTAGCCCGGTGAGAGGAAATTCAAGTTTATTAGCCTCGTGTAAAGTTGTGCTGACACAGCTGGACAACTTTGGGATTCTTGGTCATCTCTGTACAGATGTACACAGACATGACAGTTTGAATCAGCACTCACTCAAGTGTGTGTGCCTACCATTCCTTTGCTTAGTTGCAGTTCAATCTCTATTTCCTTGCTACATGTGAAATCCATTCCATACATTTTGTGTCTCTGCTACATGAACCTCAGAAGTTTTACCAAACATACATACAGCAGTGTTTGCTGAGAGATTTTTTTTTTTATAGAACCTGTGGAAAATAATTCATTAATCATAGTAACATTCATTTAATTATTAATAGAAATAATTTAGTGATGTATCTTGCAACCTTTCACGTAATCTTTTAGAAAGCTATTGTTCATATTCTGGCATCTGTATTATTACAACAGTTCTCAAGCTTAGCTCCGAAAACACTATCAGGCCTAAAAACTTCTCACAGAATCTTGAACCCATCTCAAACTTTTAACTGAAGAATCTCTTGGAAAAACACACTGCATACAACAGTTCCATGAATCAGCCGCCTGCCCTGGCACACCACAGCTTTGCAGACCACTAATCTAGAGGATCTTTATACACCATGAGAGTGTTGTAATTAGTGCTATACAGACAAAAGTAGCAGAGAGAGCTGATTAAACATAAGCACGCAACTTACTAGATAAATGTTAAAGGTTTCATAGAATTCAACAGGCATCCCATGAAGCAGTGTTTTTTCCCCCCTGCTGATTAAAATGATGTGCCTCTGCCATCCCCACCTTCCCCTCCTCTTCAATTTCCTCCTCTAACAGCCTTCTGTTTACTTGCTTTATTGGTCTTGTGAGTGAGGCAGGCAAATTACAGACATCACATTAATCTGTTCTAAGGGCAATGCAGGTTTCAAAGTCTTGTTATTCTCTCCCTGCAAGCATGTGACAAATAATGTTTACAAACATGTTATTACTGGTTCAGACTGCCCTGGGTCTTTTTTAACTACACCAAACCAGTAATCACCCTGAAATATCTCCTCTCACAGCGTGTTTAGATCATACTCACGACAGTTTTGCATTTAGCCATTATGGGATCTCTCACAATTACTCTCTTACAAACAATGTCCTACAACAGGGTTGTAGGGGCAGGAACTGTTCTACTGAAACTGATGAGCCTTCAAAATCAGCTAGTTGGTAATCGGCAGTGATGACCTGGACCTGCCTTGAAAAAGCATGTGATCTCAGGTCTGCCCTTTCAGGCCAGCCATATGCTCTGGTGGGGTCATCCACAAAGAAGTCCAGCAGTAAGTACTCACAGCTAAGCAACAGAAAGAGCTTCCTATAACTTCCTTCCCCCAAAAGCAATACACTAGATCAGCTCTTTCTATTCACAGTCCAGTACACAAGGACAACTGAGAATCATGCTTTGTGTTACCAAAGAACTTTACTTAGTCTAGACCAGCTCTATTTTAAAACATTTTTTGTGCATTATTAGTCATAATTCATGACACTTTATAATACTCAAAAAGAACATTTTTCAAGTATCTTCCTGCTCACCAAATTTCATATCCACCATATAGCTGTATTAAGTGATCTATCTTGCATTTTACATCACTGCAACATTTTGAACAAAGAAAAAGGGTAGGAAAGGAATCAATTAACATATATTTCTTCACTATGTGTTTGAATAAATCAGCATGAGAATATAAAAATGATTGCTTTTTCAAAAGTACATGTGGATGGATAGAGTTAAGACTTATAGTATTTAATGCATTTTGTTTTCAATTCCATGTTTACAGTGAATGAGTCACCTTTCATTTTCATTTCTTGGAAACTCTGTGTAGACTTTTAAGTTAATGAAAACTCAACAATTTTCTTTGCACTAAGATCTGACCAGTTGTTATACTCTGTTGTGGTTCGGGCAAAGTAAAATTATTGAATAGAAAATTGGTTCTGTTTTACCTCAAACCAGGACATACTCTCTTTCTCTCTTGATTTTGTGAATCCTATGCTAAATGTGAAAACCTGTGTTTTTCATTTGAACATAGACATTCCTGAACCAAACTAATTTTCCAACAGTTTTCACAGTTTGGGAGTCAACTCTCCAACTTCAGATTTTCATGATACAGCCTCTATGTATTCATCTGAAGACTGCCTTCTCAGTTTATCATGTCCAATCCAGCACAATAGATATATAATGTGCTCATATATGAAACACTATCAGCAGCTGACCATGGTTATGTTTCATTGCAAGCGTTCAAGTTTATTTGCTTCACTTTAACACTTACAAAATATAGCGAGACAGTTGTGTAGATGAAAACATCAAATCCAGCCTTGATGAACTCTTCAATACTTCAGCCCTGCCTTTCACACAATGCCCCTTACTCTGACAGCTAAGTCACAGCGTACCATTAGTAGGAAAGAACTTTCCTGAAAAGGCAGAGTCTGGCTGCGACATTAAAAGCATTTTCACCTACATTTGTGTTTTGTATTCACTTCCTTAGTGACCTCAAGATTGAGAACGAAAAATCCTAAAATTAAAGCTTCAATGAAGTTACTTTTGTATCTCTGGTAATTCTGATACAACTCACAAGCTTAGAAAGAACAAGCTACCTTGACACATCTCTACATTTCGTGAACACCAATCACTGCTCAGCAATCTGTCAGTTATTTTACAATCAATGAATTTCCTAAACCCCTCAGCACAGAGCTGAGGAACAGCTTTGAAGGAACACCTTTAAAATATCTGGGCTGGCAAGTTGGCCCCATCAGACCTTTAGCACTGATTTAAAGGGGGAAGGGAGGGAGAAAGAAAAATCTATTCCAAGTCTCTTAATTCATTTATAAAGCAAAATATTTGCTGGTCTTGAGGACATTTTACACAAGAAAAGAAAAGCGCCAAAATTACTTTGTTCTATGTGACCATAAAAAAGAAATTCTAAAATTTAGACGTCTGTCCACTTAAACAGAAAGCCGTAATACATGCAGCACTATTGAGCAGGCATTTCAATTAGAAAATTACTCCTACAAATACTATAAAATCAAAAGAATTTCTAGAAAATAAAGAATTATTTCAATGGACCAGTTAACCCACACACAACTTCAGGCCAACCCTTAACAACTATGATACCACACATTTTTAAATCCCACAGAAGACCTTACTTTGGTAATACAGTTGAGCTACCACTGGCTCAAGCTAAAAAATAGCATGTAATAGCAGCAGAATAGATTAAATGTTACATTCCTTCACAAGTGCTAAAACGGATCAAGAATTAGGAAAATACATAGAAAAATTTTGACATTTCTTTGCAAATTTTTCAGTAAATAATGGAAAATATAACTACTGATTAGTTTCCTGAATGTCAGATTGTTTGGAAACAGTAAGGTAACCAAAAATACGTATTTAATCAGTGCATGTTCTTTGACAAGCTGTTAAGCTAAGCAATTTTTTAACATTTTAAAACTATTAGTGTTGAAAATAAGTATTATTGAAATACAGATAACCAAATATTTATGAAATCCAAGGAGTGATGTGTAATATACATTGTATAAGAGCATGAGCATTCTTCTTAAAGTACTATGTCAGAAACGCACCCTGTCAACATATAGTATGTAGATACACTAATAAATAGTTGAAAGGTTTAACCAGGAGTACAAATTCAAACTCTGTAATTTGCAAACACTTTAATTCAGCCATGTAAAAATTCCCCATGGAATCTATTCTCCCACAGATCTGAAAGCCAGTCCCCGTCACACCTAGCAGTTTCTTCATGGTGCAGTGCAATGACTCTATTTCTCTTGTAGCCCTATTCTCTCCTCCTCTACACCAACGGACCATTCAGCAACTCCAAGGAGAGAAAAAGAAAGGGAGATAGCTCTCTTTTTGAGTAGTAGATGTGGAGATTCACTTGCAGAGACAAAGAACAGTCCCTGTAGTCCCAATCATGACAGCTAGGAAACTAGCAGGGGTTCCTTAGCAACCACACATTAATGATAACTTTCTTTCTCTATGGTTACCAAGGGTATCCTATAATATTTCCTAGCTACTGCATTAAGGATTAAAGAACGGGTGGGGATTGCAGGGGGGACAAGCCATCTTCCGTTTCTATCTTGTTTAGACTTGTACAGGAAGAAGAAAAGTTTTTCGTATCTCCTCTTCTTCTGCTGGAGGGAGGAAGTCACCTCCCCAGCCTACAAACCACACACCAACACGAAGGGACTGCAAAGCAGCCAGAGGTAGCAAGTTCAGCACTCTCTGGCCACCTAATGCTCCCCAAGGTCACTGTGCCACCCAAAAAACAAAACCAACAAGGAGGATGCCAGTACGAGCTGCTGCGTAAACAGCCAGGGCGCTTCTCCAATTGGAAGAAATAATTAGATATTTAAGATTCAGACACTAAAATGTATTTATATAAAACAAACTCTAGAAAATGCACAGTTAATCTTTTTTTCTGAATAAGCTATGCATACAAAAAGGACAAAAAAGATCTTATGAAGGTGTATCATCTTTTATGGTCATACCAATTTAACAAGAAAACTGGAAGCATATATAGGAATACATTAAACAGAGCTTCAGTTATTTCACAAAGCCAAGGAAATACCTGACAGGTTGTTCAAGAGAATTTAAATCCATGTTTCCATTAGATCCATAAAATCATTTACAATACTGAAAATACTTTTGAGACTGCAAAAATATGTGACCCAAAAAGAGAACTATAAATATATTTAAACACTACAAATGGCAAGTTACGTAATAAAGTTAGAACAAAAATTTTAAGCTTGTTCTTTTCTTCCAACATTTATACTTTTCTTGAATCTGCAGGTCAAAGATGGTAACAGTCAGAATATCACTGCTTGACATACTTTTTATTTTCAGTTTGTCATTAAAAACAACCTGCCATAATGTTGTCTCACTAGCTTTTTGTTCCAAAATCCTGTAACCTTATATCCCTAATGGTTGCTGTGATCAATCATGTGAAAATTATTGCAGCAAATGTTGAAATTGGAAAAACAATAAGATTAATTGAGGCTTCACTAGAAGGGATATGTAAAGCACAGTTTTAAATAGGTCATGTGCTAGAAGGGAAATGAACACCTCTCATGTACCAGGGAGCTGTGTAGTGTTAAAAATCTTACATTTTCTCTGATGCTCTAGGATGAACAGAAATCTACTGAATTCTGTATTACTGTAGAATACTGAAGCAGTTTCATTTTGATAAAATTTATTCATTAAAAAATTAAAGACTGTGGAAACCAAAATAATTTCTCCTAACCAAATGGCTATATCCCACAGGATAGTACACAGGAACAGTTAGATTTCTCTTTCTGTAGAACCAGACACTGTGTGGTTCAACACTAAGATTTTTTCACACTGGATTTCATCTGCAGCCCTGAAAGATTTATAGGTACTGCACATCATGTATTGACTGAATGGTTCTCATTTATTTTTTGAGAATGTTTTGGAAAGAGTGGGTTATGTTCCAAATCTTCTTTTCACAAGCTTCTGAAATGCTGTCCGTGAGGATTTAGGCCAGTGCTAACAGGAATGCTGGCAACTTCCTGTTAAACCCAGTTTGGTCCAAAGCCCAACAGACAGACCCTTCCCTCATACCAACAAATTCTACGTTAGGCTGGTGATTATATAGATGTACCTATTTTTATAATTTTCAGGCACTTAATGTTGCATTCATTTAACAGTAAATAGGTTTTTCAGAGCAGGTCGAAGGTTCTAACGTTTACAAATCTCCAAGATGTTTTCTCTTTGTAGAAGATGATAATGTAACTGTATCATTTGGCATCATACTGAGCTCTGTCTTCACTGATTACTGAATTCTTGCCAGTATAAGCTGTGTGCCATTCCCTTCATTTTTCATTATCACGTGACTACCATAAGCTTTAAAAGCAGTTCTTACAAAGAGTAAATGCGGTTATAATTTTTCATCACAGATGCCTGCTGTCTTCTTCTATACTCTGCTATTCCAAATAGGTTTAGCTTTTTTAATGGATTCTAGGCACTACTGCCGTTCCTGGGTAAACTCCTGTGAAGTCTGAAATATTTTCATTACAAAGAACATTTCCGATTTCTTTTTCAAAGTTGTTATCAAGTGTTTCCTGATAAGCCAGCATGTCTCACAAACAAAACAGTTACTGTTCACACTAAACAGAATTTGCATTCCTCTACCCAGGATCTTATTTCCTAGTGTTAACACTAAGCAGAATTTGTGTTCCTATACCTAGGATCCTATTTCCATCTGACCCCAGCTGTTATAAGTGCAGACACACCTCTCTACATGCAAATGGAGTGTCTGTGCCCCTTGAACTGTACACGACTAAAAAACAGTTTAAATGCCCCACCCACGTTGCTGATCATATAGATGATCTCCAGCTCGGAGAGCAGGAATGCAAGGGAGGATATTAGCTAATCAAAAGCCCTGGCTCTTGAAGAAGTAGGTCACCACCACTGAATCACTTCAGGGTTCAGCTGTATCCTGAGTGATCACAGGAACCACTGCTGGTGAACTTAAAGTCAGCTCTCCCTCCCTTAGGCTTTCCAAGGTATTTCCACATATCATAAATGATACGTATCTCGTGGCTATTGGTCATACAAGGGTTAGGGTACACAGTCAGAAGGCCGGGAACTTTGAACACCTGTGGTACACTGCATGTCTAGATATTCTTATTACTGTTACAAAATGGTTATGGTATTTAACTTACCAGTTCTTTTGTTTATTAAAAATGCAAGATGAAGATGAAAACATACACAAAAGATTATACTACCCAGGAGCAATCACTTCTTTGTACCAAGGACTGTTAGACATGGACCTGTTGGAGCGGGTCCAGAGGAGGCCCCAAAGATGATGAGAGGGATGGAACACTTCTCCTATGAGGACAGGCTGAGAGAGATGGAGTTATTCAACCTGGAGAAGAAAAGGCTCCAGAAAGACCTTATCACAGCCTTTCAATATTAAAGGGGGCCTACAAAAAAGATGAGGACAGACTTTTTAGCGGGGCCTGTTGCGATAGCACAAGGGGTAATGGCTTTAAACTGAAAGAGGGTAGATTTAGACTAGATATAAGGAAGAATTTTTTTACAATGAGGG
>VZSZ01010021.1:103019-136627 GCA_013398815.1 Ibidorhyncha struthersii
TGACTTCCTGCTTCTCCACATTGCTAGTCCTAACTTGGCAAAGCTACATGGCAACAGACCAATAGAATACTATCTTTTCAATGCCACACGGTGCTGAAGTTAAAATTTGAATTGTGTTCTTTTACCTAAACCAGAAAGGTCTTGGTCGATGCCTTAATTTTATTCTACAGCAGGAAATCACCCCTTATATCCAAAATATAAATTCAGTTCACAAATATCACCATCAGTCAAAATACACTGCATTTTGTTGCAGGTTAACATGGCTAATAAAGTTTCTGCTGATTTCACTAACAAGCCAGAAACTAAAGAGCCATGTAAAATCAAAGCTATCCTGCAGGCTGTTCTAAATTTACATCTATGTTGGAACATTCAGATTTTCTGCCATATTTTTTTAGTAACTGCAACTAGACCAGCACATTAAAAGCAGGTACGCTAAGCTATACGTGATGTGGACATGTCGGTATATAGCACTACTGCTCAGCATAAGAAAAGGTTACAGAATGAGGAAGAAAAGTCATCTTGCCATTGCAAACTTGTGCAGCAAAGCATTACCATTAGCACCACAGTATGGACAAACTCATAACAGTGAGTTATGAGTTTTTAAAATCCACTAAAATCCACTTTAAAAAAAACAGAAACAAAACAAAAAACATCTTCCCCTTAACCATCCTGCCGTAACACAACTGGTTTGGAATTTTAGCACTGGCTGCCTGAACATACACATACATAGTGGGTTTTGGAGCAACTTTATGGACTCCTCTGCTGCCAATGTTGTCAATAGGCATTGTGGTCAGCCAGCTAGGCACTGAGGTCTTAAGTCAGTGAGACATATTTTTGAGAAGCATTAGGCAAGTAACACCAACCAGTCAGTGAGAAAAAAGTTGTGGCTAGCAATTTGGAAAAGCAGGCTTCTGCATTTGAAAACACTGATCTGCCTGCATGACACAAGGACTGTAACTGAAAATGCATAATCCCACATCAAGACCTAGGCAACTTGAATTGTTCAGCAATTTTATCAGGTGCAGTATGAAGATATTTCCAGAGAGAAGTTAGAAAGCAAGCAAAAAGGAAGATTTTCTAGACTGGGGCAGAGGAAAAAAAATCTGCAGAAGAGAACCAAGAAAAACCAACCTGCTTTTAGAATACGCCTGGTTTCTTCTCCCCAGGAAACCTACTACAAAGCTTCAAGAGTCCAATCTTCAAATGCACACAACATACCACCTGGAATTCATTACCTATATGGAAAGCCAACTCCGGCTGTCTTTACTCAGGCAGTTACCCGTTTCAGACAGAAAAATATTTAGGGCATGAAGTTTTGCCAGCATAACCTAAGAGCCACATTCTACCCTTGGAAATTTCAGTCTCATAAATATGTTTCTACCAAGTGGTCTCCTTTTACCACTATTTTTTGCTCATTACTTCATCAACATTTGCAATCCTTTCAGATCTGTGGAAAGGAAAAAAAAAAAGTGGAGAAAAAAACCCCGAATTTTGATGTTCCCTCTGCACTTTATGCCCTCTATTCCTTACATTTCCACAGACATGTTGCAAATATTGATCTACAACAACAAAGCTTTGAAGGACACGATTTAGGAATCAGTTGGAATACTTGCCTATTTGTAGTTAAAAAGGTACTCAAATGCTTGGCTGATCCAGGACCTCTGTAGTTTCAAAGAACAAACATACATTAACAACATTCTCCACATTTTCCAGGTTGTATAGATAAATAATGACTTCTTCTTTGGCTTTGGGGGAATTTATTTAAAAGAGAAACTGTATTTGCCTGCCTGCAGAAGTTGCTGTGATTATAACATTAGTATTACATGAGTCAGTCAGGAGGGAAAACTGGAACAGACAATTCATTAGAAGCTATCTTAAAAATCATGTCCAAATGTGGATGTTCTGGTTCCTTAAAAATTCAGGGATGGTTTAGAATTGTATCAGAAACACTAGTACGAATCTCAAGGTATATATTGTCTGCTATTTTAGAAGAAAATTTTAATCTCAAAGCACATATCATCACTCTGTACTGAGCATATGACATACTAAACATAAAGGTAACTTTTAAGAATCTTAGAGTAGATTAAATTTCTGTGTCTTCCCCATAACTTCATGAGTAAAGGGACAAGACAGTATTTTCTCCTGCATTCAAAAATAAGTTCACCTCTGAGAAAATGTCATCCATGAAAAATTTCAGCCTTAAGGATGAATATTTGGAAAGCTCTGAGCATATAAAACAGAACGCGAAAAGAAAAATACTATTGCAACTCAAACCACAGAGTGCTGTTTCGATCCAGCAAATTTTGGAGAAATATATTCTACTGCTACTGCAAATTTTTATTTGCTCACCAAAAATAGCAACCAAAGGAATTTATTTTCCTTGAAAAGCTGCTCATTTTGGAAAATTAAAATGTTTTTGTTTAAATAAATTTATCAGAGACATATGAACACCATTCTTCTATATAAACTGTATGTAATAAAGAAAAATTTCTCTAAAGTTATGGGAGAGCACATTTTTAACCGTATTTATTACACTGATAAGAATAAGGAATTCATGCACAAATATAAGGCACAAATAGTGCCCACTGTAATAGTGGGTAACAACCCAACTGGATTCATTTACAGAACTAATATTAATAGCTCGTAGGTAGATATCCCCCCCCCCCGAGAATTCTGATGAGTTACATCCTTGTCTGTTTTGCAGTTTCTTTTAATAACACACACCAGAGACCAGGAAGTCTCTCAGCCATTCCATTCCAAAGATTATAGCCTGAAAGTTCACTCTGTATGGGAAAGTATACTGGAAAACCTATATAGAGTATAATTTTATTTATCAATTTACTTAAAACCTATTTATACGCTTTCAGGTTTACTATCTCCCATTGCAATCCTGCAATTATATGAAACAAAATCTTCCAAACCTAGACTAATTAAAGTTGTGGTTTCTCAACTAAACAGTAAGTATACACAGATATCTATGTATATTTTCCTGTATGTTCATTATATATATTTTCAATTTCACTACTGGTGGTAAATAAACCACAAGTACACTATATACACTAAAAACAGAAACGTGGTTGAAAACTCCTTCAGCTCAGGCATTTTCAGGGATGAGCTGTAGAAGGAAGAGCAGGTCAAAAAACGGTCAAATATTTTCCATTTCAATGTGCATTTTAAATAATCCATTTGCTCCATTATTTGCACTGAGAAGTGGTAACCCACTTTGTTCTCATGAAAATTTATACATAATTAAATGCACTGCATACAGTCTACCAAACATGGATCATTACTGTATATTATACCTTCAAGAATTGTTTCAGACACTTACATGAGTCCCTACCTATCCCACATTTTCGCCACATTTGCCATGACTTTGTGCTTTCACTGGCTTTTGGGCAATCTGAACCACAGAAGACTAAAATACAGTTCCGCTAACATTTAGATTTAAAGATTCCGTCAGGACTATAATGGAGAGCAAAATAAAACAATACATTGTAAATGTCTATTGGAAAGACTATAAGTAACTGCAAGTTAGAAGAACTGTGAGAAGCAGCATCATATTTTTTTATCTACCAACAGTAAAGAAAAAAGCAGGAATGACAGAAAGAAAATTACTTCAGAAGTGTCTGGGGTTCAAATTAATTTTGAACCTTCATAAGCTGTCTCCAAAGTGTTTCACATTCATATGTTTTGATTAGGAACAGGAAAACCACTCCAAATACATGAAGGCCAAATTTATCAGCAGTCAAGGCTCACGTTGCTTTCATATGAACTATTAAGATTTGTTGCATAGCAGAAGACAGGACATGTGCGTGTAAGCCAGCAATGCCACTACATTACCCCTGCTCCTCCAAAGGAGATCCTCACAAGCTACATTCTGAACTACGGACCTTGCTTCTCTGGTTAAGTTACAAAAATTCATACACTTGGTCCTGAAGCTGGAAGTCCCTGATTCGGTCCCTAATACTGGCCAACACAGAGATTACCACAAATACACATTGGATCAGCTTGATGATACTTTTCTGAAACATGCAAGCAGCCACTCCCACTAAAAGAACCAGAAACATTAACAGTCAAAATAAATAAATAATCTGCTATGTTTGTTGAAGAGGGGTGATTATATTTGCTACTGATAGATAACAGGAGTTTTGCACCTTTTCCATCAGGTAAGCATAGAAAAAGATAAGACAGTGGCAGCCCTTTGGTAAAGCTGTGATTTAACACCATGCAAAACAGCAACTTCGAACAAGGAGACATCTTCAAAAAGAGGAGGGAAAGAAAAAGAAACGAAAAAAAAAAGACAAACAAAACCCAGAGCTGTCCCTGAGGCTCAGCATTACCTGCCCCCTAGGAAACTGCCCTCATCGCCTCACCTCTGTTCTTTTCAGATGCCACTCAGTCCACACTGTGGCCGTATCTACTGTATCACACACATGTCCTGCTGTACCCTGAACCCTGGAAGTCACATGCAGAGTCCAGCACTGTCTGTGGCCTTCTGAGAAGAACCAGCTGCCTCCTTCTCCAGGAGTTTCCTCTCTGCTTTATCGCAAAAGCATTTTTAACAGACTTGAACACACACACAGAAGTTCTACTGGCTGCCTCATACTGGTTCAAGAAGCAGGCAAAAACTGAGATCCTTGGTAGATTCTTTAGGCTGCAAAAATTCAGCTGCAAATTGGAGCAAAATGGGCAAGAGCACACCTGACAGTAGTGCATGCAATTCATTCACAGCAGATCTTGAAAAACACCTTTTGGATTCACAACATTCTACAATTCTTGGCATTCTAGGCATAGCAATGAGAGGAAAGATGGGTTATTATCTTTTTACATAAGCCACTGATAAATTGTAAAAGCAGGAATAATACAATTCCACCTTGTTAACAGCAGTCCTTCAGACTTATAAGATCCTGTGACACTCATGAAATGTTACATAATGGAGCTTTGGAGATCAAATTGTATTTTGATAGAAAAGCAAATTAACTTTCAATGTGGGAAATTTTTTTGGTCCACTGCCTTTCAAACAAGCATTTCCAGATACTCTAAAAAAAAAAAAAAAAAAAAAACCCAAATTAGCTACTTGTATACCAAGTAAGATCCCACTAGAAATATTTGAACATGCTCCTTCAGCATATTAAAAGATTACGAAAAACGGGATTGCTTTACTATCAGTCTAACCTTGAATACCATACTCTCCCCATTTACAGAAACCTTTTCCTGCACAGACAAGTAGTGCAACACAATACTCTGCATTGAAGCCTCTGCTCAGCTCTCTTCCTCAAGCATAATTCCCAGTGAAATCAAGGGAAACTACTCAAAACAGGACTGCTGAAGAGACCCAAAAGTAGTGATGCCTCCAGGTCAGCTTAATTTCTACCTGGCAACAGGCTGTGATCAGGCTCAGGCATGAAATCCTTGCTCCATTGAAGTCAAGAGGACCCTGCCACTAGGGGGGTCTAAATTTCACCCTTTCTGCTTGGTATTTTCGTGCACTGAAAGTGCCACAACATTGGTCTTTAGACAATGGAAAGAGAACTGGCAGGGCAGAGGCTATATTTGGTCTACACATCTCTCCTGTTTCCATGTATACTGCATATTACTAAGATCACAGTTACGCACACATCATCACAGCAGGAACAGAGAAGCAAAATCAGTGTAGTCTGACAGAGATTTTTAGGTGAACTACAGGGCCATCCCAACATAGCAGGCCCTAGTGGTTTGGCTTCAAACCATGTAAACGAAGATGGTTCCTGATCACTTAGAAATCAGTTAACCCTGTTTCCAATATGCTGCATGAATGGTGCCAACCGAAGTCCATGAACAGACATGTGGATCAATTAAAGTGCTTTGACAGAAATTCACAGAAGGAAATAATATGGATGCTTGTGTCCAAAACAGCAGACAACACAGATGTGGTTAACAAACTACTCAACATATAAAATGGATAAGAATAGATCTGACTATCCTAACAGTTATGAGTGCATATACATATAAAATTCAATTTCCTTTCCAGCCTTGCAATGCAGCTATCTAGAAATGATGTTTCCAAAGTGCTTTTGTATTTTATATATTGCACTGTATCATGTATATGATACAGGTCAAATAGATGTCTAAACCAACAAGAATATCCATAACTATGTTTTCACAGTGATCTCAATTATTCTTAGCTTATTCATACCTCTACAGGTTGTGCTCTCGTTTATTACTTAAGTCTCTCTACTTCACACCTAAGACCAGACTCTTCACCATAAAGACTCATAATATAGACTGACTTTAAGAAAGACTGCAGAATTGCAGTTTATGCTAAATCAAGTTAAGGCACTGTTTTACAAAAACAAAGCACCATTAAATCTGACACAGAATAGAATTGTGAACTGCACAGTACTGAAAACCTTGAGATTCACCTAACCAATGTCTGGAAAGAGTCCAGCAGAGGGCTACACAGATAATCAAGTGACTGGAGCACCTCTCTTATGAGGAAAGGCTGAGAGACCCTGGGTCTGTTCAGCCTGGAGAAGACTGAGAGGGGATCTCATCAACGCTTATCAATATCTAAAGGGCGGGTGGCAAGGAGACCAGACTCTGTTCAGTGGTGCCCCGTGACAGGACAAGGGGCAACTGGCACAAACTAGAACACAGGAAATTCCATCTCAACATGAGGAAAAACTTCTTTACTTTGAGGGTGCCAGAGCCCTGGCACAAGCTGCCCAGAGAGACTGTGGAGTCTCCTTCTCTGGAGATACTCCAAACCTGCTTTCTGGGTGTGTTCCTGTCCAACCTGCTCTAGGTGAACCTGCTTTAGCAAGGGGGTTGGACTAGACAATCTCCAAAGGTCCCTTCCAACCCCTACCATTCTGTGATTTTGTAATGTCACTGCTATTGCAGTAAGAAAATAACCAAAATGAAATTATAACCCTTCTCTCTTGCTGGACAAACTATGCTGTTTAAGTACGTTTCCTGCCATTGATTGCCTGAACAACCAGAACCATACTGAGCTACTGAATGTTCAGAAGGAATCCAAAGATTCTCTGCATGCCAATTTTTTGTTTAGTTTGTTTGGTTCGGGGTTTGTTTTGTTTTGTTTTGTTTTTTAACAAGACTGGGGAGATTAGGTTTTCTATGAACCACCTCTTTCATCCATACATAAAATACTCTCAAGACTGACCATGGATGAGAGATGAACACTAAGCATCAACACTGTTTAAGGAAGCACTCAATAGAGGCACAAGGAAATTAAAAGACCGGCAAGTCTAAGATGAGTGTGAGAAAAAGAACTTGCTGGAGTTCTTTGAAGATGTAACTGCTGAGAAGATAAGCGAGATACACTGGTTGTCAGAACTTAAAAATGTGTTTTAGCGTCTACACACAGCAGATGCTACAGTACTGTAACCCTTCAAACCTGTATAGAAATCTCACCGACTATTATTGAAGTTTAAAACTCTCATATTTAAAAGAGAGGAAGGTTAGTTAGTGAAGCTTCAGTTTGTTATCTGGCAAGAGAGAGCACAAGGTGCCTCTGCATACATTCAGAGTTGTTATCAGTTCAAAAATCATAATAAAAAGACCCAACTCCAGCACTGCAGTAGCATAATGGGACACAGTGTTATGGTTAAACGTTTAAAAGCAAGGACTATAGAGCTGAACACAGCCTTTGCTGCAGCCACCATGCCCTGGCTGGAGGGGAATACTCATATTTTTAAAAAACACCTTTCCCTGATTACTCTTCCTGCAAGCCATTCTGTCAGAGACTGGCTGATTTCACAGGGCTGGAGTTGTTGCCAATCACCAGAATTATGCCTTCCAGAATTACTTTGAACCCAATGAACGCTGTCCCAAAAGGCTTTTCAGAGCCCATTACAGGGGAGGGGGAAACAAAAGACAAAGAACCCACAACTCTCTACAAGTTGTTCTACTTAGATAACATACTAATGGGATTAGTTGCAGGTACCAAATCAAAACCAATCTGATTTTGGGGATACGAGTTTGTAGGGTGGGTTGGTTTGGGGTGGTTTTTTTTTTTACTAATTCACTCTTTATTAATTGGATTTTATAATTATTAAGATTAAAACTCAACAGTTGCACTGTGGTGCATTTCTATTACTGTAGTAACATCTAAAGGACCAAGTTCCAACCAGATGTCTGTTTTAAGATTGGGGATTATTTTGGTGAATTTTCTACTTTTGTTGTAAGGATATTCAGTACAAAAATCAGAGACAAATATATAGGTGCACTGTTCCATTGTTACTAAACTGCTTTTCAGAGACGAAACACACTCAAAGATTTAGCTTCTTTCCAGTGCAGCTTTACAGCTCAGAACAAAGAAACTAGCATTCTGTGACGAACCCCCACAAACATGCAAAAGAACAACAGCAGGTACTTGTCACAGTTTCTGAACTTTTTTTTTTTTAAGCTACAGGCACTACACACTACAAACTAGTGCTACAATAAATTGCTTTAATTTTAGCAATAAAAATGCTAGCACCACCACTGAATTTCTATCACTTACAATCTTACATCCTTTCACTTGTTAGAAGTAGTCTAGCAAAACTAACGACTGTCGTAACCTCTGTTTATTCAGTCTAAAGAAACTATCAACCCAGGGGTTTGTTTAAATAAACACAGAATAGCATAATATCTCTGCTTCCTAATAATTACGATTTAAAGATTATTAGTTAACAAAGACAGAATTTTCTTAGTCATCTCTGCTTGCGTGTGTACAGACATTACTGATTTCCTACTCCTTACTAATCTTAGAGAAGCTCTTTAAGACAATATAATTGAGATATTTTGATGGGTCTCTAGAGGGAGGGTCACTGGAAAGACTGCAGCTGTGCACCTATCAAGGTGATAGGTATACAGGAATATATAAGAGGCAGAGTATTTTGTTTATTTTTTTCACTTGCTGGAAATCAATAGAGGAGGAAAATATTTTTAGTGTGGCATATACAAGCCAGGACACACAAGGATAACTTATGTGTCATTATTACTTGCTGCCAGAAATACTATGGACAATGAAACACCATTTTGCAAAACATTTCAAGAAACTCCTTCCTGTCTTACACCCCTTTATTTTTTGGAACGGTTGACTGTGGTATTACTCAGTAAGTGACTGAGCTGTGCTGAACCGACCTTCCAAACGTGCTGTAGTTGATTAACATTCCCTTGACAACAAATGTCAAAATACAGCAATTCCATCTAGTCAAAACTCTTTTTTTTTCCTCTCCCTGGCCCTTTTGGGTTTTTTTCCTTTTTTAAAAAGTTTCTCAGAAATGAAATGTTGATGATACTAAAATAATACTGTGTAAGCTAATTTCAATGGAAACGCATTTTCAAAAACAAAATTATTTTCCAATTTTTTCAAGGTAAACAAAAGTTGTAAACTTTTAGAGAGCTGACTGGTTTCTGGAAGCAATTTTGCAATATATAAATGTATTCTTGCTTATGCCACCACTCCATGCATGTGGATCTACTTACACATTTAAACAGCTTTACTGGATTATGGCCACGAAGACTGATGCTTTAATTCTCTGTACACAGAAGTCTCATTCAACTCAACAGGATTTTTATCCACTAAAAAATGGCAGAACCAAAGCCATATGGCCTTTTGGCTTGGATTATAGTATCATACAAATATTGACTTTTTATTCTCCTAAGGGTGAATTAACATAGTCATGGAATATGCAGCACCCTAAGGAAATATTTGTGCCCAAAACCTAGAGCTGACTCTTTAAAAATGGTAAGGCCTGTTCTTTCACAAATGTTTCTGAAGTAAAGCACTAGACTTCAGTCAGTGACTGTGAAAACATTTACAATGCAAATACATAATGTACTTTTTACTGGTTTCTTTTGTTTTCTTTACCTCCGCACCAACAAATTTAGATGTATACATGAAAAGAATTCAATCTTTTAAAGTAACCAGTTTAGAAGTCGGCTGTTCCATTATGCTAAGGTGGCTAATACAGGACTCCAATAAAATTACTCATGTGAGTAGTGCTTTAATGAACAAACCATTAACATCCTGCAGACTTCCACAGATATAGAGGAATATAAATTATAGTCTGTATTTCTAAATGATTGGTCTTATTTCTGTCATAAATAAGCGTATATCATTTATATCCCCACAAATATTCAACTTTATAAAAAAAACCCACTGTTTATTTCCATACCAGTCTTCCCCAATGCGCTGTAACTCAGTGGTAATTAATGACTTCCCTATTATAAAGATGTTAATTTAGTTCTTTCAGGTTTTATTACTGAATTTTTCAGAATGAAGATGAATGTTGACTTGTGTAAACCTCCTGCTGCTCTGTACACCTGCAGACTGTCTTATGCAGCCCTCCTATTGTCCAGTGCACCTGCTCATATTTTACCTTCAAAATGTACCACTTCTTCACTTTTTGATTTCCCTTACAATTCCTTAATGATATCTTTGTAGAGTCAAATGGTAAGAAATTGTAAGCCTAGCAAAGTGACTTTCCATTTTTTGCAGTGGCAGATTTTGTAGTACATCAAAAACTGCTCCACTTCATCCCCTTGAAGCACTGTTTTTTATTAATACTGTGTTTAAACCAATTAGGGGCCACTGAAACAGCTTATTTCCCAGAGGACGAGAGTACATAACCTGAAAACAGTGAATGCTTGTCATGTAAGATTTATTCTGCCACTGTCTTTTAATTCCTTCCTGAATTTCTTACAATAGCCCCATCCATATAATTAAATTCCCAAGAACATACAAGCCATTATAAATATGAATACGAGGTATTTATAACATGCTAAATATTTGCACTAAATTCTGTTGAGTTTTACCAGTATTGCAAAAAAATACAAACCATAAAAAGGTCACCTGAACAAAGATTATCCTATTCAAATTATTCCAGATGAAAAAATATGGTTTTCCCAGATAGAAATGCTTCTGTAACTGCATGCTATCTTCAATCATTGGACAAAGATAACATCTGGTTTAGTGGTTTGCTATGAAACTATTTTCTAACCATTCACAATGGAGAAATACTATAATCTTACGGAAAAAGCGCTACTGCCAAAAAGGTAAAAAATTGTTTGTAACAACTCAAATATAATATGAAAAATTCAAGGAACAGAGTATATTTGTTTAGCATTTATGCAATATAATTAAATCCAATAATGATGACACGCAGTATTTGACAGTAAGTTAACATCATACAATGCTTTTGTAGGGCCAGGAGGGGGGTTTGGTTTTCAAGAGAGACACTCAATATATCATACCAGTTTTCAAAGACCAGGCTCTCCAGGAAATTTAAAATGGCTCACTGTTCCCTAATGCACATCCAGACCTTACACACGGCAGTAATATTAATAACAGCAGACTGAGGCTACTAAAATTTAACAGGAAGGAAAGTTTCCTAAATCAACACGTCTGATGGCAAAATGGTAGTCCCCCTAGCTTGGCCTAGCAGTCTGTCTTTGTCGTTCTGAAAAGCGAGCCTACAGGTCATGGTACAACGTGTCAGTACTTACATATACAAACTACCACTCAAATCAAACCATAAGGCTTCACTTACACGTATAGCCCCTGCCTCATCATTAAGACTATTCATATCAACACAATCAGACATGAGAAGCAAATAGAAAAATGACACTTTCATAATAGTGAGGACTGTCAAAGATAGGTCATTGCTTCCATAAGATCTCTGACTGAAAGTATGAAGCAGTTTTTTTTGTATTTTGCTCTTAGAAGCAAGCCAATGCTAAACTGGAATCCTTAGATTTCAATCCCACTCTGACCCAAGAATATTTGGTCCCAGTTTAAAATAAGAAAAGAGTAGGCTAGGGCAATAAGAAAGAAACTGTATTTTTTTAAAACTAAGATTTGTGTTTCCGTTTCAAAAAAATAGCACCTTTGTACTAGAGAAAACATTTATTTTAGGTTTTTCTCAGAAGGCAAAAGAAAAGAAAAAAGCAGTCACATAAACAATGGGATTCTTTATGGGTCAATAATATATTTTACTAGAATAATTCATGGATCTGGAGAAAAAAAGTAGGCAAGCTTTTTTTCAAAAGCATTGTCTATTAGCCTAATAAAAGTATTAGCTCTCCTATGACCTGGACAAGTTTTTATCTTCAAACTGCTACAGCTACAACACAATCACTGGCTTTAAACCTTCATGCTAGGACATAACTTTGTGCTGCAAAGTTTTGTACTTCATGTAAGTCTAACTTACCCAAAGTACAAGACTGCATACAATAAAAGTTTTCCTGGGCACACAAATTGGTGTTTTGGAAGAATCCTTTATAAAATACAAATAGGCAGGAAGAGCTGACAAGTTTCAGGAGCTGACATTGAAAACGAAAAAATAAATTTAAAGAAAAATCAAATCATCATCTCATATTTTGATTTAGACGCCAGAACATTTCAAGGAATACACCTTGTATTCAGTGCTTCATCTGTTAAGAAATGTTAATAGGTACAAAACGAAATGGAAGTTAATATATATTTTTTTTTATATATATAGGTATTATGGAAAATTATTGCTGATGTTCAGGAAATGCCGACTTAACTAGATGACTGGGAAGGTGAAGGGAAAATTCCAATGAGGGAAATACAAACATCTATCTGCGAAAGATCATTCTGTTTAGTAAGACATTATCTACTCTAAAATTATTAGTTTTGACTCAAGAACCTAAATTATAATCACAGCCAAAGATTAATGGGTTAAAGTAAAATAATTTCTTAAGTAAAATATTTGAAAGACTGTTCTTAACAGCATATAAAAGAGAAATAAAAGAGAATTAAAGAGCAAAAGAAAGTCTTCATTTAGTCCAGTTACGTGGTTGTGGTTTGTTTTGTTGTTGGGGGTTTTTTAATAGTTTGGGTTGGAAGGAACCTTTCTACATGATCAGAATTAATCAATACTCCAGAAATAAATATAATAGATAATGTACATGACAGGTAGTGTCAGACGTGAAACAGAAAAGGTACACACCTCTTTGCATTGTCTCTGTGTTTAAATTTAGAATTTATAGTATGTGCACATACACACCCTCTGTCTTTGTTATATATATCCACAGATATATATAATTATAAAAATGTACTCAACAATATCATTTTAATAAGCCACTGTACAGGCCATGGAGTAAAAAGCTGATGGAAACGAGGTATGATTACTACTAGAGCTGTCCCAAAGTTCTGCTCATAAGGTATTTATACCTAAAATTTCTGATTTGTTCCTCTTTAAAAATGGTGTTTAAAAAAAGCAACAGTAAATGATTCTCTGTAGCAGAGAGATACTGCCATTCATTCTTCTGTTACCAGTGCAGCAGCCGCATTCTTCTCTTCCTGTCATGACAGGATTATGCTGAATGGACATGATATGAAAATACAATTTTATATTTTCTATTACGAAAATAACTTTTCCTCTATGCGACATAGAAATTCTCATTAATGTCATAACGAATTACAATTGACAGGTGAAACCCGTCAGTTCGCAAACTTTTAAGTCTCTCCCCATATCTATGGAAAGATTTAACAGTGGAGGTGGCAGAAATTCTCTTATGAAAATTCCAGTATTTTCACAAGTTATTTATTAGTACACTATGAATAGGTCTACAACCACATAGCTATGAGTTCTACAGTTCTTCCAAGTAAACATTTACACAGATAATTTTTGCAGCAAAGGAGTACAGATATCAAACTAGAACACCTGGTAAAAATTTTATTAGCACTAATTCTTCTGGATAAAGGGGCTGACATAGTGTTTGAATGCCTATCAAAACCCATAGAAAGTGCAAACTGTCCTAGGGCTGCCCCTCTGCTGAGATGCAGGAGCAAAGCTTCCAAGAACCTAACATGAAAATAAGAACAGCAGTGAGTAGAAAGTATTAAAAGTAAAGTTTCTGAAAAGGGCAAAAAAATAGATGCCCCCTCAGTAGTACTCAGGACTCCTCAAAGGTGCCTGAAGAATCAGATGTTGTCAGGGAAACAAACTCTTTCCAGAGAGATGAGGGAATCAACGCAAGGAAACAAGTCTATAATCAGGTAGACTGCCTTTCCCCCTTCTTGTGCCACCCTGATTACAATCACTACTTGTCAGGATCTCACAATGCGTTATGGAAGTAACAAATATAGAGAAGTTACCCATTGTGAAACAGTATCACGCATTCCTATCTAGCTGTTCCTAGTCCCATTACAACAAAGAACAGGGATACTGACTTATTTATTAAGAATTCTTCTTATAAGTTACAAAACACAAGCCAGGAGATGCCATTTCCTTCCAGCCAAGCATTTGCTTCCTTTGGTTTTGAGACAACTCTCCTATACTCAAAAAAAGCTATGGATTAGACATATTGGAAAATAATTCATCTTCTAAGACAACTGCAAAACATTTGTTACGTAAGATTAAACTCTCTTCTACTCAAGACAACCATACGTTGGACTGACCACTGATTCTACCAACCTACTGAATTTTAAGTCATTTGGTCTGCCACCACTGCGAGTTACAAAAGGAAGCTGTGTACAAGGTTCTAAGGAATGTGTAAAGGAATACAGAAAACAGCTTTATGATACTGCCTTTAACAATACCTAAAGCATAAACAGATACACCATTCTATTTATACAACAGAATTTATAAAGTCTGTGCACTATATTCTATTTAAATGCACCTTCCACAGAAAGGGGATTTGCTGTATAATTTACACACACAATACAGTATAAGGCCATGACCCTTCAAACTCATACTTCTCTGACACTAAGTCATGCCAATGAAGATATGAGCTTGCAGGTATAGCGCCCAAGTTATTCTCTGGGAAGATTCTTAAGGAATTGAGGGACTGAAAGTATCCTGGGCTGTATTAACAGAAACATAGCCAGGGAGTCAAGGAAAGTGAGTATTCCCTTTTACTTGGGGCTTGTTACACCACATCTAGAAAACTGTGTCTAGTTTAGGGCCCTCTGGTATGGGAAAGACATCGGTAAGCTGTGGTGATGTAAGCGGAGGGCCATCAGATTGCCAGGGGCCTGGAGCACTTCCCTGTAGGGGGGGGGCTGAGAAACCAGGGCATACTCAGCCTGGGGAAGATACAGCTTTGGGTGCACCTAACAGCAGCCCCTCCAGTACCTACAAAGAGGTCATCGATAATCACAATCAAGGTCTGCACAGCAGCACATGGTAGGAGGGTGAGAGACAACAAGCATAAGTTGAAAATAAGAAAGTTCCAGACTGGATTTAAGCAAAATCTTTTTCCCCAGGAGAACACCCCATTAGTGTGTTTGCCCAGAGAGGTTGTGTGGTCTCTATCCTCAGAGATTTCCAGGATACAACTGGATATTGCCCTGAGCAACCTTATCTTATCCCCAAGCTGACCCTGCTGTGAGCACCAGGTTGCACTACGACTCTCATGAGGTCCCTTCCAATCTGAATTTATCTGTGATTCTATAATTATAAGGAGAAACTAGAGAAGCTGGTAGTCATAAATAAATCATTGTGACATTTTTGTGACATATAAAATAATATTGCAGCAAAATTATTATACAGGAGTATAGAGACTTATAAAGAGTGTAAAGTCTTAATACAAAAGTTCACAAACCGCTATGTATGAACATAGTAAAATTTGTATGAATGGTAAAATGTCTAATTTAAAACTTTTATAAGGATTAACTGGTTACATTTTATTAGCATTAATTCCTTCAAAAAAAGAGGATTAAGTATTACAATTAAGCACATCTTGCTAAAAGGCAAGTATGCATTTTAATATCTAAGTAATGGACATGCTTCAGCTTTTAACTTTGATTTTCTAACTAAATAAATCTTGTCTGTGCCAGAAAATTTTACAGAACAATTCCCTCCAGTGCTAGTACTGCCTCTCCTGAGCTCACATTAACAATACCAAGCTCATATGCCACTCAGATGTGCATGAACACTACTGACAGCCCTCATCCTACACTGGGCAGCGTGCCCTGAGCAAAGATCCATAAACTGTGGGACCATGAGAATAAGAGTCATACAGAGTAGAAGGAACAAAGGTATGAACAATAGCCTTGCAGGTCACTAGTACAATCACACCTATGGCAGACTCACTCACCAGCAGCCCACAGACTGCTCAGATATGTGGGGGGTCGGTAGCCTCAGTTCTGCTTCCTCCATGAGTACCGGTTCCTAAAGGGAAGGGTACCAGCGCTCTGTGGATAGGTGATAGCTCCCTGCATAAAAACTTGAAGGTGTCATCTCTAATAACATTTTTTAAAGTCTCATTCCTAGTAACAATCCTTTCAAGACTCCTGTAAGATGAGTTAAGGTTTATCTCTACTTACAGACAAATATTTTTAAGAGGTATCTTACTGAGACTACTAAAAGCAGTGAAGAAAGGATAGAGAGAATGCATTGAAATTATTTTGAATTTTCTATAAATATTTCTCTCCTGCATCTTCTTTTGAGGTATCCAATAGTGCTCAAATCTATTTTACATTATTTCTGTTCATACTGTATTTTCAGAATTGTCTTCTTTCCTCTTTCCCCTGACAACTGTTTTAATTTCACAGCTATGTCAGAAGCATCTGTCATTTCTCTCCTAAACTATTAAAGACACTTGGAGAGGGAGTACACTGCCTTTCTGGACTATCCTTACTGCTGACAATAGTGGTGGAAAAAGATTACACAAGATTCACACAGTGTGCAAGCAGAGATACACACACTTCTTTAAATTAATCTTCATTTGTTCTAACCTTTTCAAGATTCTTAAGAGCTTCTCAGCTAGCTCTTTTTAATTCTAATGAATCATCTTCCAGGGCTACATAAAAACCTTCCCATTTCATTTCCAATAAGCCAAGAAAGTAGCCAAGGCCAGGATCAAGAACCCTTTAGCATGCTTTCAATTATCTTTCTCACTAACTCCTTTCCCTGACCTCCTAGGTTCAATTCTATACATACCATAGTAATGAATCTATCCACCTTTCATGTGATAAAATGCAGTCCACTTCTCTAACAGCCACTTCCCATTGAATTCAGGGGGGACAGGCTCAAGGTTATCAGCACACTTGGATAGCATTTTGCGAGTGTTTAAAACCAATAACCTACTTGCAAAATGAAGGGGGGGGAGGGGGGAGGGAAGAGAAGAAAATAAAGAGACAGTATTACTCCTTATATTGTCTCTGTACCTATACTCTCCTCTCTATCAATCAGTTTAGCATAAACATAGTCATCATCTCCAAAGTTTCGGTCTGCAATTAAATGGACTTTAGCCCCTCCATTTCGGTTCGGATCCTTGACATGCAAAGTACTGCTCTAAGAACGCTGGCTATTACTATTAGTGAAAACATAACCTTTGCCAAGAATCTTACCCAGAGACATGGTGAGCAGTTCATTTCTGGCACATCCATTATTTGTCTATAAACTAATAATCAGTAAGGAATTTAAATGTAATGCTGCACACTCTGTTCAGATCCTGAAACAATTTCTTGGCCTCTACTAACTTAGCAGAAGAAGAGAAGAAATACTGCAGTATTTTCTCAAGATGCCCAAGCAAAGACTAACAACATTAGCTTACTCATCTGAACGTATGAAGGAAGGTATAATACTTCTATCTAGTGTCTGTCCTTGCTAGAAGCACAGTATAGTATCTGTATCAGTCAGTAAAGAGGACCAATAACTAACCAAAACAGCAAGCTATTACTCAATATATATATCAAGGTTATTGACATCATCAGCTCCAAGGACTTCTGCCTCATGCTTGCCCTTTGCCTTTACCACTTCCTGCAATGGTTTGTGAGTATGTGAACAGTTCAGAGAACACAACTAGTATTTCTGAGTACAACTAGGTACTGGGCTGGAGCACAACTAACTTTCTGCATACAAGAAATTCAGCAGCAGGCTTGCTTACTTACAGAAGAGACTGGGGAATGGCCAGCAGCAGGTCCATCTTGGAGCCTGCTGGCACTGGCTCTATAGGACACAGAGGAAGCTTCTAGCAGCTTCTCACAGAAGCCACCCCTGTAGCCTCCTGCTACCAAAACCTTTCCACGCAAACCCAATACAACACCCAACAGTACTGTGTCTTTTGTGTGGTGACAGAAGTGAAACAGTATATGTGTGGGTAGAATTGCTGTTTGTTTGAATCTAATGCGATAAATATCTTTCTGTGAGCAAAATGAATGAGTAAACACATTGAGAATGAACAAACAGAAATGAGGTGTTGATGACAGATGACAAAGTCTTCAAGAAGGAAGGAGACAGATTGAACAAGAATTGATGCAGAATGATTGGACACGAAATTTAAGTGCTGTGTAGAGTGAGTTTTAGAGGGAAACTGCACATGGGTAACATTATGCAAGTGCAAAATATAAAATGCAACTTGATGCACAATATGTGCTGGGAGGGTGTGGTAGGGACACACAATACAAAAAGAAGGACTAAGAGCCCAGCTCAATAATGTCACAAACTACAAAGTCAGAATATTGTCTTGAATTCAAGACAAGACTAACAAGTACTTTGTTAGTGTATGCAACACTGATTTCTATCTTTAGGGTTTTGTTTCAGCCATGTGTAGCATTGATCCAGTGTAGCAGCATCCTCAAACAGCTGGAATCCAAAGGCTGTGTGGGTACCTACTATTCAAGTCACAGAAATCACATGAATAGGGCTTACAAGTTCTTCCCTCAAAACAAGGTTGTTAGCCAGGGGTGGGCTATGAAGCTTATCTGTTACACAACCCTAACTGGTTACAGAACTTGAGTTTCACAGGAGACACGAAGATCCCTACCTCTACCTCCTAATCTCTGGCCGGGCAGTTACGAGTATCCACATAAGAAAAAATAAAATAAAAAATTTCTACATCTTGCACTAATTCTCTCAGGTTCAAGGAGTGCAATAAATCCAAGTTTTCTATTTCCTATGTGAATGTTCTATCTACTAAAGCACTGAAATATGGGCAAGAAGTACAGGCCTGGTAACCGCAACACAAGCTCAGCCTTAGAAAAATACAGCAAGACAACAGAACTACTGCTGGCAGTCTGTTTTTGCTGTTGTGTGCTAAGTGTTCCTGGAGCAAGCAGTTCAGGAACAGTGTTCCCGCAGGATTTGTCCATCGTTCCCAAGCATTATCTTCTCAAACCATTTTCCATTCACAGCCCAGTAATTTTGCAAAGCTTTGAATTTCATCCAACCTGACTTTTATGAAGTGCCAAGGTAGAGAAACATTTTATAAGAGAATATATTTTTCTGTGAGAAACTAGTATATGTCTGTCAGGCTTGGATCAATACAATATAACATACCCTTCAGATACTCTTTTACCAACTAATATTACTGTCATTTTCAACATGGTATAACATCATTCATTACACAGTCTTTCCTAATTAGGGCTCTACATTCCAAACTCTTATTCCACTTCTAACTTGCATTATTTCTGCGGCTGAACAATTTTCTCTTTTTTTTTTTTTTAAAGTAAATAAGTAAACCACAAACACAAAAATAGCGGCTCGAACTATATGTTTTATGCCGCCTCTGACCCTGTAATGGTGTGCCAGTAGCACTCAGACTGAACTTCACTGAACCAGTTCACCCCGATGAGACAAGTGAGAGGTGAGAATAATTCCTAACATGAGGACCCCATACTAGACTGTTCTAGCGTAGGTGCAACTTCCTGTCTTCTTATCCTCCTATGCTGACGGGACTTACCCCGTCTGACAAAAATCTGTCATAGTCTGACAAAAGAAACTTCAAGTATCCACAGAATTTTACCAGCAAGTCCTTATACACCTATAGATTTTTAACTTCTGGATGGAGGCATTTAGTGATGTCCCCCAGCAGGTCTGGTACTAAGAGGCTTCCTCAAGGTCACACAAGAAAGCTGTGAGAAAGCAAATTTGAAAATGCTTACAAGATATCTATATACATATCTCCATCTACTCTTTTTTTTTTCTTCACTTTTCAGTAAGTAAAATCTTATTCTAACACCACCACTCCCTTGTGGTCCAGACTGGTTTACTTAAAAAAAGAAAGGAAGGTCAAATCAAAAAGCACATATATCACCTTTCATAGTGTTCAACAAATGAAGCATCCTGTATAATTCTTGCTTCTTCTGTAGAATATTCAGATATGTTACTTCCCAGAAAATTAGGGAATGTATTTTCTCTTCCAATTATGGCTAAGAATCATGCATCACTTCACTAGGTGATGATTTCAACCAATAAAAACATACTGAGCTGTAGATCTATAAGACAGGGACAAAGAACTTGGCACAGTCTTTGAAAATAACCTCCCTTAAGTATTTCAGATTTCAAGCCAAACTTTTATTATTTCCAGAGATATAAAGTCAGCACTTAGACCTAGTCCAAATATAAATATTGCTTCTCGTGTGCAAATATGAGTGTTATGTTTTATAATATTTTTGATAAAAAACTTTGCTGAAGTTCCTTAGAGTGGAACACTTTACAGATCATAATGTTGCATAAGCTTTTACACAAGGCTTGTATAATATAGGAATCTTGACAGGTGTGTGAATGAGGACATTAAAACCCAACAGTCCTGTGTCCCAGCAAGACCTGCAAACAAGCTGCTGCAAACAGGAGTTCTGCAAGACTGAACCAGCAGGGGAGAGGAAGATCTGTACAGCAAACCATACTGAGAACATAAAATAAGGGAATTTTTTTCTGTATAAAGCTGGTAGAAGCATCCAAAGCACAGGACTTACAACACAGGCTTTCAACTACCCAGTGGGGAAGGGAATATAGTAGCACAGAAAACATTCAGCAAGATCTTGAAATGCATGAGTGTTTGATAAGGAAGGTGGAGCAAGTGGTGAGAGGGAAACTCTTTTAGATTTGATTTTAACCAATGTAGAGAAACTATGTGAAGTTCTGAAAGCCACTTCAGTTTATTGATGGCATTCATTTCTCTTGGAAAGGCAGGACGAAAATCTGCAGAAAAAACATGAATGTGTTCCACTAAGGCAGCTGGGTTGAATGAACATCATCCTATGGCAACAGAGAACTCACCGATTGATGATAAAGCTATTAAATGCTCCTTGGTATCAATGTTGCCCTGTGAGAACACGTGGAGATCTGCAAGACAATGGAAGACTGAAAGGGAGCAAACTTAACTAGTCATTTTTCAAAGAGAGAAACCAAGGAATTAGACCACTCAATTACACTTAAATTCCTGGGGAAAAAATTAGAACAAATAATGATGTACACTACTTACTTATCCAGAAATAAACACAGGAATGAGTAATAGCTACCACAGGTTTGTCCAGAGCAAGTCTTGCCAAATAAGTCTAATTTCCTTCTCCCTCTGTTCTTGTAGTCATAGGATTAGTACCAAGTGTCTCATAATATGACTAGATTTCTGACAGTCTCATGTGACTTTCTCATATATAAATGGGGGAAAAAATAGATGAATTTACTATGGAATCAATGGAGACTTCTTAAGAGCAGTTACCAACGATTCACTGCCACTACAGAAGAATGCATTAAATGTTTTTCTGCAGGAGTCTGTTTTGGGTGCCTCACTACGCAACATAACTTGGATAAGAAAACAAAAAGGTATTTTGGGAAGGGGCCGGGGGGTAGGCCAAGGAACTGTGAACTTGTGTGACAAGTGCACTGGAGGGCAGGATGTGAACTCAAAATAATGTTTATAAATAGGTGTGATGTTCTCAGAGAGGATACAGTTCAGTAAGGATGAGTACAAGTCATCATATGTAGGCAGGAACAGTCAGCTGCACAATGTATGATTAGAAACAACCAATTAGGCAATGCTTCACAGGAAATTGATCAAGGATCATAAAGATGATTGTGCTTACAAGAAAAGTCAAATCACGTACATGTAAATAGAAGACACCAAAAGAAATCCTTCCATTCTACTTATCAACAGCATCCTTTAATAAAGGGGTAGACCTATTTGAGCCCCAGGGTATAACAGAAGGTGACAGAAGCATGCCCTAGGACGAAAGGCCAAACGATTTGTGGCTAGTTGTTTTAAAGCAGAGAAGCCTGAGAGAAGGCATGATAATATACACAAGACCACAGTAAAGTGAAAAGGAATAATCTGACTCTTATAGTAGAAAGTCCATAGTAGAAAGTACAAGATGCAATAATCTTAGAAGTATTAAGGAGAATTCAGATTAGATATTAGGAAAAGGAACTTTCAGTGAAACATAAGGACAGACAGGGATGTTGTGGAATCTGTCACTGAAAGTTTTAACAAAATTTTAGATAAAGACAACTGTCAGAGTAGGTCATAGTCTGAAATTATTGATATAGTTTATAAAAAGCACAGAACGGTTTGGGTTGGAAGGGATCCTTAAAGGCCACCTAGTTCAACCCCTCTGCAATGGGCAGGGACACCTTCAACTAGATCAGGTTGCTCAGAGCCCCGTCCAACCTGACCTGGAATGTTTCCAGGGATGGGTCATCTACCACCTCTCTGGGCAACCCAGGCCACTGTTTCACTACCATCAACGTAACGAATTTCTTCCTTGTTTCTAGTCTGAATCTACCCACTTTCAGTTTAAAGCCATTAGCCATTGTCCTATCGCAACAGGCACTGCTAAAAAGCCTGTTCCCATCTTTCTTATAAGCCCCCTTTAAGTACTGAAAGGCTGCAACAAGTTCTCTGCACTTGGCCTTGTTGAACTTCACGAGGTTCACAGAGGCCCACTTCTCGAGCTTGTCCAAGTCCCACTGGATGGCATCCCATCCCTCAGGTGTGTCAACCGCACCACTCAGCTCAGTGTCATCGGCAAACTTGCAGAAGGTACACTCGATCCCACTGTCTGTGTCATTGATCATGATACTGAACAGTACCAGTCCCGATACAGACCCCTGAGGAACCTCACTTGTCACTGACCTTCACCTGGACATTGAGCCATTGACCACTACCCTCTGGATGTGACCATCCAACCAATTCCTCATCCATTGAACAGTCCACCCATCAAATCTGTATCTCTCCAATTCAGACAGAAGGATGTTGTGGGGGACTGTGTCAAAGGCCTTACAGAAGTCCAGATAGATGACATCTGTAGCTCTTCCCTTGTCCACTGATGTAGCTAATCTATCATAGAAGGCCACTAGGTTGGTCAGGAAGGACTTGCCCATGGTGAAGCCATGCTGGCTGTCTCGAATCATCTCCCTGTCCTCCATATGCCTTAGCATAGCTTCTAGGAGGATCTGTTCCATGAGCTTCCCACGCACAGAGGTGAGGCTGACAGGTTGGTAGTTCCCAGGGTCCTTCTTTCCACACTTTTTGAAACTGGGTGCAATGTTTCCCTTTTTCCAGTCACCGGCTACTTCACCTGACTGCCATGACTTTTCAAATATCATTTGAAAGAAGAGAGATTGCCAGTGAAGACTGAGGCAAAAAATAAATTTATCTAATAATGTAGTGGAAAGTCAGCATAAAGTTCTCTTGATGTACCTTTTAGTTTATGATTAAAAAAAAAATACAAATAATTTAAATATTTTTTCTTTAGGTTTTTTCCATATTTGTGGTAACTCCCAAAGTAGTTTGACACAAAGACTATTACAATACAAAGGCTTCATCAATATACTAATACCAACAAAATTCTGTCCAGAAAAGGTATCATTTATATCACCAAATAAACTCTCCTTGTTGGTATAAACTGTACCCATATGGAGAACTCAGCTTGTGTGGTTATGTTAAGAAATTTATGAATTATTTTTTTTTAAGGTTCTTGATACGAGAAAGAAAAATTTGGAGTGGCGTGTCCACAGTGATCCGGAGATTCTGCAGTCAAATTCAGACACCATCATGCTTTTCTTTCATGAAATTCAAAGCATTTTGTGAAGCAAACTATGTATCATTGTCCTTTTCGTTGTCCTGCACATTGCAATCTTTTATTGTAAGAAAACTGACCCAAGTTCTCAAAATTCTGAATTTCACAGACCAAGTGAAACGTGACTCAACTTTTTTGTACTAAAGATGTTACCAATAAAACTTCGACTCTGTATATACCACAGCGTTATAGAGCCATCATCCCACTATGATTCTATCTAATGTGTGAGCTTATTTCTTGTCAGACAGATAAGCTATGCTGTGGGAAGATCTACCTGGAATGAAATTTGTGATTTCCTCGCAAACAAGAATATGCTTCCATGTGAGACAGTCTAGATAGCAGAAACAGGGGAAATTTACCAAAACACCAACTGTTTGAACATCAACTCTGCTACCTCAGCCCTTGAAAGATGATTAAAAAAAGATTACTGACTTTTATGAGAAAGCACACGCTTGTTACCCTGGCATATAAAAAAACAAAAAGGTTTTTTATTTACTGTCTAGACAGAACAGAAACCTCTTTTTTAAAAAAGCAACCAACCAAACAACAAAAACTAGATAATCTTTTACCAAGAATAAGTGGAAGATTGACAAACCAATCTTGCAAAAATCCTTTTTTTTTTTTTCTCTTAAAAAAATCCCTCTAGTTTAATCTCTGAGCATTGGCTCTCCCACTGGAATCTAAACTGCTTGTAGACATCCTGCTGGGTTAACTAATAGGCTAACAAGGACCATCAGTCAATAAACTTAGTGCTTCCTTAAGCTTCACAGGGTTTGCACATAACTCTGCAACATATAAAAACTAATAGAGTTAGGATGTCCTCAGAAGGGATAGCTGCAATCTTCTCCATGTTCACAAAACCCCATATACACATTTCATATGATTGACAAATACAGAAAGAAATGTATATGCACAAACCACAGAGTAAGGAAATAAAATAAACCACACCTGAATCTGCAAATTACTTTGAAAACATTCACTCATTCAGTTCCAGGACACAGGCATACTTCAGTCTCAAGAAACTTTGAGGTAAATATGGAAAAATAAAAATCACAAATGGCTTAACACCTGACAACCAAATTTAGTATCAAGAAGCAGCACCACTACAACTTTCAAGTTTCTCATAGTTCTTATAAAACTGAAGAGCCAATCACTTTCTTACAAGCAAGCAGATGGCTCTAGTAAAAGATCAAACTTTCACTTATGAAACACCCCACTCCCTTATGATACTTTACATTCATACAAATCTACTTGTTTTGCCATCTCCCCTGCATGAACAACACAGTCTAAAAAACATACAAGCATGAACTCTTTCTTCCAAAAGACTCATCCACACAAACCGAACATTTGCCCCCACTCACAAACCACTCACATTTAAATAGCAACATTAATTTGGAAAAATCCAAGAGTACTTTCTACATTATATCAAGGGCAATCAGAACACTTCATTCAGTAATTTTAAGTTTCACTGCAAGTAGCTATGAAGCAAGTCTACATGGACACAGATTTCCGCAGATCACAGAGTGGGCAAGCAAAGCCAAGAAGGTTTTTAATCATTTTAAGTCAAGAGGAACATTAGAGAGATAACCAAACCAAAACCTTATAACTAAATACAATACCCAAGTTACAGAGAAAAAGAAAGGTGTTTCTCTCTATATTCTCCTAAACAAGGAGAATGTCTCCATAACACCCCTATAAAAGAAACCGTAACAAGCATGCATTCTAATTTATCACAATGATCTGCTGTGCAGCATTCCTATTCTGAAAATGTCAGAGGCCTGTACAAAATATTTTGTCCCGTTAAAAACAAACAAACAAACAAACAAACACAAACCACAAACGCACTAATCCTATTACCAAAGCATTCCAGGAGAAGCACTCCCCAATTCTTCTGGCAGAACGGCACTACCACATGCCAGCACAGGAAAAACAAACACTCACTAGTGGAGTGGATGGTGCAACTGGCTGCCAGATACTTGTTAAGGGGTGAAGCTGAAGTTGGTAAACCACAGAAGAAATAACTGGAACCACAGAGAGAGCTGGAAGCATTTCCAGAGCACAAACATCTCTGGTTTGCTATAATAGTAGGCTATCACTTCTTTTTACCCCTACACACATAGTAGGGTTACAAACCAAAGGCTATATAAATGTCATTAAATACTTCAAGAGTGCATTGTTGTGAACAAACAACTATATCCTAAATGCTGCAAAACATTTGGATCTCAGTACTTTGTTGTAACATTTATTTGAAGAAGTAGTTTCAAGTTTGTACACTACAAGCTCTGTCTGTAATACATGCTGTAAACGCACTGGCCTAAACTGAGTTAGCTGGGGGGAATTTGACAGTGATGGTAAAATCATCATCCAAAATATACTATGTTCTTATCTGCAATACGTTTCTAGATTTTTTCTCTTTAGCTCGTCTAGTCTTCTAACTTAAGATTGATGCTTTCCTCTCTTTTGTCTAATTGTAATGCAGACTGTTGCCCTACTCAAGAGTGTTAATTATTGTATGCTCCATGATGTGGAAAAACAAATGAAAAAACTCCCTGTTTTCACTTTGCATTCAACTCTTCTTGAAACAACACTCATTCCTCAACACCAACTTGTGAGATTAATATATATTTTTACTCCCTTACTTGTTAATTTACAGATGTCTCATATATAGTCTTACAAAATATTTGGATCACTTCCAGAGAGGAAGATGACAACTAGAATATATTAAATACACTTCATCTACATTAATGTTAGACTACTGTTTTGCTTTAATGTACCAACACACAGTCATGAATGACATCTGCGTGCAAAATAAAGGTAAAATGCAGTTCCTCCCAAACAAATGCACTTAGCTACATTTAGAGCACTGAACAAATGTACTGCCTACTTGAAGGGGAACAATTTTTGATATAGCTAGTATTCTGCAACCTGCCTTAAGACAACATATCTGCATGAACTGCAAAGGACCAGATCTTTGCCATCTGGAGGAATGAGACTGATTTGAGTTTAAGCAACAGTATACGTCATGAATATTTTTCCAGGAGTACTACTATAAACAGAATGTTCTTACAAATTTAAGAAGCTACCAGTGCTCACTACTTTATTTAGACTAGTCGATACCAGTAAGAAAAGCCTAACATTTGATATAAATCTAACTTGCTTAATGCAAGTTCTAGTAAATGCTTTGTCACCTCCCCATTTCTAACTCTGTCTCTGTTCTGAATAGTCTACTCCTTTTTTCCTCTCCTTATATTACATCTTTAGCTGTACTGAATTCAGCTGAATGCTGCAGTTTAAGACATAAAGTATCCATGTCTTAATAGCTTTAATTTAGTCAGTCTGATGCCCTTGAAGTACAATGCCACAAGATAAAGACCCTCTCAATTTAAGGATGGAACGATTTTCTCCTATCAGATTACTCCAACATGAAATACCTGGCCAACTCTGTAACTAATAATACATATATACAAGAAAAATGTGTTTTCAGTTCATTAGTGGAAAAAGTGTTGGCCTATTTAGGGGTTATTAGATCCCCAGGGAGTTTCTATGTTCATGTATTAATTATCAGAAGCAGCAGATTTTACACTTTGTAGATTCCACAAGGTAACGTATTTCTACTTTATCTTTAGAGACATCTAGGCTTGTGATTGTTTTTCTCATTCAGCAGTGAGAACATTCATTTTAGCACAACCACATTCATACAAGAAATAAGATGGAACCTTGATGTATTTCATTTTCTTACAGCCTTCACTGTGGTGATTTACTGAGAGGAGAGAATAACATGTAATAGCTCGTTCTCACAGTGGCAGCAGGAAGACTCATGCTGGTTTACATCTTTTTTTTTGTATATTTTTCTCTCCCTCACCTGAACATGTATGTTATGGGTAGTTCAACAGCAACAAAAATCAGATTTGCTTTGACACTTCACTGGCAAGGCTAAGCAGCTTTCCCAGCAACAGACTGGTAAATGGAAGAAAAAAAGCCAGGGGGGAGATACCACCAGCAGCCTGTCTGTGCTTGACCTCTAAGTTGCATTCATCAAAATCATGTCCACAGATAGAATCTGGAAATTATTTCTTAAGTGGTGAAAATCAGAGTAAAAGTCATGATAACAAAACTTCACATATGATATACAAACCTTACAGAAAATAACTAGTGTTCTTTGTTAAGTCATCCTTGTGCTCCATTTTTACTGCAAGTACATACAGTGTGTGCCAGGAAATCACTTTGAAGCTATGAACTGGCCTGCCAGGTCTTGAAGCTTTTTAAGTTGTCTTTTGTAATTGATGAAGTTCGTTGTTTCAGTGCTTTGTTGCTGATGATTCTCCTGCTCTCAGGCAGTTTTCAATTAACTCTGTTCATATATTTATCTTTGCACCCCTTGGCAGTTAAGATCCAAAACGTAGCATTTTGGATTTTACTCCTACCATTGCTACATGGAGTAAAAGACGTGAAAAAAAAACAAGGTTGAAAACTAAAAAAAACTACCTTTTTTTTGTGACAACTAATTAGAATTTAACAGAAAATTATCAACCAGCTATCTAGCATGAAATCACTGTTGTTTTATGAATAAATTTTGTGTTCTGTAGCCTACAAACACTTAAGTTTTCTCCTGCCAGACTTCTGCATTTCTCTCAAGAACACAAAAAAAAAAAAGCCTAACAGGCCCATTTCAGGTGAAAATCACTAGTCCTAAATGCTCCCAGCAGTGCAGACAAATAATTTTGGTAAGCCTATTTTGTGCTCCTCGTTTGAGGACCAAGATCACGTCTTCAGCACAGTCAGTCCTAAGGAAATGAAGCTGGTAGGAAGCCATAGCATTTCAGGCAGTTGTAGATGGATGAAGGCCCTAGAAATAATCAGTCAATTATTGGGGTCCTGTGAGCAGAAGTTTCCCCAAAGCGTATTCAATCCAGTCTCAAAAGAGTTCTCACTTGCCTCTTTCAGATTTCACAGGGCTGTATTGGATGTGTTGTCCAAGGCCTAAGAAAAGTACAAGGCCAGGAAGGCCAGGGGCAGGTAGACACATTCTGTGACACAAAAAACATTGAAGGACCCCCCTTCCACCCACTCTCAGAAAGTTATAGAGCATATTTGCTACCTCACCCCTCCCTCTCATACCCAGCTACATAAAATACTACAGAGCGCATAGTACATCTTTAGCATCACTGAACTTCCCCACATTAAATAGATCCACTCAGATCTGCACAGTAGCTCAGCATCAGGATGCAGAAAAATGTATTGGGTCAGCCCTCTTTGGAGAGCTGTGTGAGAACAGAGAGAAGGAAGGCGAAAGCCCAAGATACAACTGCATGCTACAGTGTTCCACAGGGTCTTGGGGGATTCAATAAAAGCAGAGTCTGGTAGATGGAAATAACCCAGGCTCACAGGGAATGCTAGAGGAGTTCTGCTCTTATGCCTGATGCAACCTGAAGCACAGGCAGAGAGGATACAAATACTACAACCCTTCATTCAGCCAATCTCAGCAATTGCTTATGGTGACCTATGCTTAAGCTTGGCTCTGAAAACGTACTCAACTAATAGTTTAAATACCAGGGGCTATAACTGCACATTTAAGGATAGCACTGAATAAAATCTACTCAAAGCAAGTTAAAGTACTGGTACTTTACTTGGAATCAGTGTATACTGCACCCTGAGCAAGCCGCAATCCTTAATATCCCGCTGCTCTTCATGTCCATCTATGCTCTCTGCAACTAAGTTTAGCACCTTGTTAGCAGAGTTCTCCATGTGTTGTGGGTCTAGTTACATTCTTTTTTACATAATTTTTTTTTAATATTCTCCTTCTTCCTTATACACCAATCACTTAGGAACATAAATATGTAAGGGAGAATTAAGAGGGGGATATACATGGGGTGAGGGGAAAAAAAGGGTGCCTCAAGAAAAAATAATCATCTGGTTTTTAATGGGAAACAGAAGGAAGTATCCCAAAAAAACAAGATAGCTAAGACTTCTCTCCCTTAAAAAAAAACAGCACTGTGTGAAAACCAATTCTCCAAGGCCAGAGCGAGCACAGGAAAACCCAGACAATTGGCAGGTCCGCAGCCTCTTGACATTCACAGTCCAGAGCATTATCATGAAGTTTTTGAAGACTTAGATTGTTTTAAGCACTGGATGCTTTTGGCATTGTGCAATGCATATGGTATGTCAGGATCTTTACCCGCAAGGTTCTTATCCAAACATATGATAAAAGAGGATATAGTTTCCAAAGAGAAGGCAGAAAGATTCTGACTGCAGGGACCTTGTCTACTGGCAGAGCTCCAGGTTCAAAATTGTCTGGCACAAATACAGTAGGACTGGGTCTATGGAGAAGAGCTTAGCACTTTTATTTGCTGGAAGTTATTTCTGACGAGTTCATGATCCACTTCCAGTATTCAGAATATTACAAAAATGACAGGCGTATCACCTGGGAAAGCAGATCAGAATGGAATTCAGGAAGACCACAATCCCATTGAGGCATGCAACACCATTGTTTTCTAAAAACTAAAATGGCAGATACAATGGAGAGAGCAAACAAAAGCAGAAAAGAAAAATACTATTTGTATGATAAGAGACAAGTGTTGTGATAAACATACCACACCTGTCAAAACACTCATCTTTCCTATAAAATGTTTGCATGTTGTTCCCCTGTTAATCACATATACTTCAGCTATACTTAGCATCTTTAATGTTTTTACTACTTTCTCATTCATTCTTCTTTTAAAATAAGACTTCCCAGAACTAGAAAGGTTTTGTTTCTGGACACAGAATAGATTGCCACAACCACAGAAACTTCCGTTATCAAATAACTGACCCTCTTATTTTCAGCCTAATATAATTTTTAAGATTTCCCTGCAATAGTTTAACTATATCTTGACATGAACAGTAAGACATTCCTTCCAAAGTGTGCTGACTGCTTAAAACAAACTACATGTTGGTTCTCATACGTATCATGTAAAATCTCCACTGATAAAATATTTTCTATCAGGCAAAATCAGAGACATAAAAGATGAACACGCTCCCCAAGACACACTCCTTGAAGTGGCACTTAGGGACACGGTTTAGTGATGGATTCAGTAGTGTCAGGCTAACAGCTGCACTTAATGATCTTAAGGGTCTTTTCCAACCTAAATTGATCTATGTTTCCTTCAAATACTCCTCAGATATTTCTCTGTCCATTCAAAGATATGTTAATGATAACTTCCTGAGATGTGGTTTGAACCACAGAAAACCTGATTTACACTTAATCTGACTGATGGCTTTTTGAACATAGAAGGGTTTGATCCTCCTTGCCTGGTTCTGAGACAAGTTGTACAGCACTCAACTCACAACTAGAAGTTCTGTTGCTCCAATAAGAACAGCGTGCAGAATACAATTTGCTCTTCAGGCAGAACGGCACAGTTTAGCCAAAAGGGAAAAATGCTACAAGATACTGAACACTGTATAATTTACTCTTTTACAGAAGTGGAAAAAGGCATTTAAGAAAACAGGAAGGCAAAGAAAATATTCCCTACCTTCCCATGCACAGCAGAAGTAGGTCTTAAGACCCACATAGCCCACAACCACAGACCTCCCGTGGTTCTGAGGCACCAGGGCATCAGGCACAGCCTTAATTTCCAAGAGGATGACCCCCCATTGAGCACTTGGCTTGAAAGCTCACGGGTTCTTTGGTGACATTTACACTTATCTTTAGACTTTTCTAATGCTCTAGACTTTTCTAATGCAAAACGCTCTTATTGACAACCAAAGAAAACACATACAAACTTCCATATCCACAGGCATACTTTGGGTTGCCCCAAAACAGCACTGAAAAGACAGAAGAGAGAATTCCTCTGATTCTCTCTCAACTATCTTCCCACCCCATATTACTGCTGCTTCTTTTCCCTCCCTAACGTTATCCATCCTAACAGAAGTTCTGCAAAACAGGAAAGGATATCTATCCAAATGTCTCCAACACACAATCCCATTAATTTTCATGTAGCTTCACATATATATATGAAATAAGTATGATCTGATCCTGTTAAAGATCAGATCAAATTTCTTGGTCAGAATAATTAGAAGAAGAAACAATAACGAAAAAGGATTGTGATCAAGGTTTGAGCCTGTACTTTGTCTTCTCTTTGTTTGTACTTTCAATTCTTTGTTTACTCTCTCTTCCCACCTCTCTTGGAAACAGTATTCTACAACTCTTTGGACTCTTCTAAGAGGCAGAATGCTTTGTATCTTTCCTGAACACAAAAGTATTCAGGAAGGAAATAAATTACAACTACAGATACTCCAAAAAACCCCAAACAAAACACACACTCACACACCATCTTGGTACTCCCCGCATAGAAAATACCTGTGGAATAAGTCTACCCATGCCACCAAAGTAAGACAATTTTTAAAGTTTTTCCATTATCTCAAAGTGAATTTTACAGTAATAGTAATACTGCTATGTCTTCTTAATGCTCATTCTGAGTACAATTTACATGAATTGTGTGCTGGTAGTGAACAAAGCCAGGCCTTGAAATAAGAGGCAAGCAATTTAGTTTTAAAACATTTAATTTACTGAAATTGCTCTTGTCCAATTAGAATAGATTCTAGCCTTAGCTATATTGGTGTAAGTTTATAATACTATCAACTTCCTGAAACTACTCCAGACTTAAACCAGTATAAATAAAGTCAGCTCAGAATATAGAAACTAAGTATTGAAGTCAATAAAATAAAATGGAAGGCAGACAACCTAAGATGGTAATTATCAAAACAGTCTCCATAGACCACCTGGGTTATATAGATCTACTGGTACTGATTGTAACAGAGACAGTGAACAAAAAGTATTAATTGGAAGCAGGCAGGACAATATAAAAGAAGTCCCCTGCAAATGGATCATTTGTGATCCTTGATTATTTCCTCAATACAGAACTTTACTAAGAAGTAATCCTCTGTTCAGAGGAGCTTCCATTAATCAGAAAATATGTCATATAAACTTGAAGTACACCCAGTTCAGATATGTTTCTCAAACTGCTGCTCTCTCACCATGTCCAATTATTCTCAAAAACTTTGTATACTTCAAAGCCATTTGGCTAACATGGCGATTACCTTACTAGGTACCATAAACTCATCCAGGGTTTTTTCTTAAAGTTTATGACTTATTCTCTGTTACGAAGAGAATTCATGAATAAGAAACTGATGGTGTACAAATGACAACATCTGCATTGATTACAGCCCAGAGGCAAACCACTGTCAATCATCTGATGCACTGTACGCCCAGGGAAGCAAGCTGCCTCTCACTGCAACAAGACCAGCACAATTTTGTATCTGTCAGGAAATAGTACTTCAATTACCCCTGTGTTTTGAACTAAGCAGGTGCCTACAGCCACTGCATTGTGTTGTTTCCTTTTTCTCCAGGAAAGGTGGCGTCTCTTCAGCTATAGAAACTGCCTGGGAACCCCTTGCAATATCCCAGAATGGAGGCCCACACTGACTGCCCAGGAACTTCCAGGTGAAGTCAGACTGCCATGACTATTTACGACAGAGACCGGCTCCAGAGCAGGTAAGACTGCGCTGGGAGAAGGGATCTGTAGCGAAAAAGGCCGACGGAAAGCTCTTTTGGGGGCTTTTTTGACGCCGGGCAAAGCCTCCTCCTCGTGCTGGGGGCTGACAGCTGGTGGGCGGGCTGCTGACTAAGCCTGGACGGAGTCAGCTCCTCCCGCGGTTCATCACACCGCCGACTTATAAGGAGCCCCAGGGAGAGCAGAGGCCTCTGCCCAGCGAGTGGTAACCGGTGTGTGGGGCTGTGTCCTGGTCTGTGCCTCACGTGGCTGTAACTTGTGCGGCAGAGTCCTGACCCTCTGCTACTGTACAAGGTAAGTTC
>VZSZ01010022.1:306-16387 GCA_013398815.1 Ibidorhyncha struthersii
GATCTCCTAACGATTGATATCAGCTTTATTTCACACGGCTCTCACGGCACGGCTGAAGGCATGCACCGCTCGCGCCAAGCAGGTTCGCCCAGCACGGTCGCGAGCATCTCTAAGCGTGTTCACGGCTCTCACCGCGGCACAGCAATCCCTCGGCAGCGGCGCTCGCCACTGTGCCTCCGTCTTCACCGGGAGTTGGGATTCACCTCCAAACCGGAGGAGTTTGTCCCTTCCCTTCCAGCCCGGCGGGACTCAGCGGTGGGTCCTGTTCTCCCTGCTGGGGATCAGAGGTTTTCCTGCCCGCAGCGAGAAGGGGCTCCGGTCTGCCAGCACGCGCTGGTGGTGCTGCTCCTGCTGAGGTGCTCGGACATGAGGACGAGAGCCGGTGGCCGGGGGGCCGCCGCCAGCACGTGCAGCCGCCGGGGAGAGGCGAGGGGTCGGTTGCGTGAGGAGGGTGACAGCAGCTTCTCTTCTGCCCGCCCCGTTGCTTCGTCGGGGCAGGAGCCGAAGGAAGCCGAAGCAGTCTCTGCATCCCCTGGATGTGCCGCTGGGCTACGGGACAGGTGACAGGCACACCGCCTCTGCTTGGGGGTCTCGCGTGGTTTTCTCCGGCCGAATGCAGACGGCGAGGCGCTGGAGGGTGTAAGCAGGCAAAGAAAAACAGGCAATGGGTTTCCTTCCCGCACCGGGACCTGGTGCCACGTGCAGGGCTGCCTGCCCCGGCGTGCCAAAGCCATCCCCGCCAGGCTCTTGCTTGCTGCAGGGCCGGGGGAGGCATCCCAAAAATGGGCTGAGAGGAGGGGTGGCAGCTGGGGACAGTCTCCAGGGCCATGCTGATGCAGCCCCGCTGCCTCCTGCCGCAGCCAAATTCACAGCTTCCGCAATATGACTGAAAATGATCAGGCCATCGAGCCGCGCTCCTCTGAGCCCCGTTCCAAGCAGCTCTCCAGGCGTGATTTAATTGCCACGTGAACAAAGATGCTGAGGACACGTCAACCATCTGCCCAGCTCCTTGGCCCCCATCTCTGGCTGACCCGAGCAGGGGTCCCTGCCCACCCCCAGCCCGCACAGGGGCCGCAGGGTCGCCTGTCCCACTCCTGACCTGCTTGAGAGACCCCGGCGTCCAGACGAGCTTGTACACCATGTAGAAGGGGATGCAGATGAAGGATGATGCTCCTATGAGGTACCCCACCGAGATGCTCCACTCGGGGTACTGATAATCGAAGAGCGTCAGAGGCGGCTGGTCCAGGAGGGAGCTGACGACGATGAACTGCCATGAACAAAGCGGAGCCCCTTAAGGAAGGATGCTCATGGGGCCGGACCACGGCAGGACATGCCCCACAGCCGGTCACAAAGAGGCACAGGGCAGTAGCGGGACTGCACAGCCCACAAAACCCATGTGAACGTGCCACGGGTGGCCAGGAAAGCTCTTTCATGACGGCCGGGCATCCCTGGCGGAGCAGCGCGTTGGCTGCCCATGGAGAGCAGGTCAGCTGCGACACCTCCCCAGCCCCGGCACTGACACCGCCGATCCATCCCATAGGTTAACACCGTCTGCGTGCCGCTGTCACCGCGCTTCCCTAACTGCGAAAGGCCAGCGTGGACGTCGCAGTGACATTTCCCAGACTGCCACCCCTCGCCAGGTGTGGGCTGGGAGGTCTTCATCGAACAAACCCCACCGGGACGGCGGCCTGCAAAGGCTGCACGTCCCCGTGCTGAAATGAAGTCATTTGCTGTCTGCTTTGATTATAATACTGCTCTCTTAATAACCTGGGCAAAGCGCTTAGAGCTGTAATTAATCCTCACAAGGCCTCTTCTCCTCCAGATCCGGTGAGATTAGACCCCTCTGCCTCTGCAGACGGCAGCCTTTGAAGTGCCAGGGCAGACGGCATTTCAAAGGGGACAGATCCGGCGCGGTGCACAGCGCCGCAGTGCCGTCAGAGACGTGCCCGTGGCTGGCCGTGCCGACGCTGCGCACCGGGGGGATGAAACGAGGCTGCACTTGCGCCCATGTCAGCACCCAGCTCCCAGCTCCCGGCTTTGCCCTGGAGCTGCAGAACAGGCTGGAAAATGTACTTCCAGCTCCCTTTCTGGGTGAAAGCCGCTGTCCCAGGGGCTGCAGGCAGCGTGGCCGGAGCAGCAGCGTGGGGAGCTGGCAGGGACGGCTGCCACGAGCTCCTGCAGCCCCGGCCAGGATCCCAGTCCACCTTCCCGGTGGCTTGTTCACCCCGGGCAAGTGAGAGGGGAGTAATCGGCAGCGGCAGCCACGGAGAGAGGAGCAGCTCCCCTGCGGAGCACTCAGAACGGGGTTGACAGGCCGGACTTTAATTTGGGCTGTAGATACTCACGGCTAACAAGGCAGGGCTGACGGCAACCCAGCACACCTTCCAGAACATCCCCGGGGTGAAGCCCAGCATGGCTTTCACGTCATGGGAGAACCTCTGTATCCCTGTCGGAGGAGAGAGCCGTCATGGTCCCAGAGACCGGCGGAGGATGTGGGTACAGGGATGTGGGCGCGACGCCCTCCGTGCCCCATCCCAGCCTCATCAGGAGTCACACTGGGGCTCCTTCCCCCAACCCCCCCCGGCATTTACACACGTGCGTAAGGTTAAATACCTGCGTTGGTGCCTGCAGGGTATTTTTCATAGCGGAGGCAGTTTCTTACCGTAAAACCAGGAGACAGCTATTGTCTCCAGTAGCACCACCGCCAGGATTGAGCAGCCAGCGCCGAACTCCTCCAGCAGCTTCACCACGTAGGCTCCCCCCTGGAAGAGCACGAGGGAGGGGAGGGCGGCTGCGGACCCCGCGGGTGTGCGGAGCGGGTCTTGGGCAAAGCTGCGCACTGGGGGTTGTTGGAGAAACGAGTAGGTGTGCGGTGGGGACGGGAGCGGAGCAGTGCCCGGTGGTACTCACGTAGGTGAGGGTGCTCAGGGAGCCCAGGAAACAGACGGTGATCAGGCCGAGGACGAAGAGCTCCCGTCGCCCGGCCAGGACCTGGGGGTACTCGTCCATCACGGCTGTGATCACGGCCTCCAAACCCCCAAACTGCATAGGAGACGCCGGCGTAGGGTGGAGAAATGAGATGTGGGGGACAGTCACGCTCTTGGAGAAAACCTGCTCGCCTCAAGGACCCCTCTGCCCACGAGCGGAGTGGGGCCATCCCATCCTGTCCCCTCCCTCCAGGGTGACCATCCCCTCTGACAGGCTTTGGGTGACACCAGCTCAGACCCACTGGAGATGACGGTGCGGAGCTCCCGCCATCCCCATGCTTGGAGGGCTCGGGCAGGTGGCCCTCCTTCCCGAGGCCATAGCTCCCCTTGTCACCCTGCTGTCGGCCATGGGACATGGCCATCCCCAGTCCCCGCTGGGGACATGGCCCCACGCTGCACGGCTGCGCTGTCGTGCTCCACGGAGGCACCTACCGTGCTGTCCAGCCCCAGCGTTATCATCATCAGGAAGAAGATGATGGCAAAGAAGGTGGATCCCACCATGTTGGCGATTGCTTCGGGATAGGTGATAAAAAGGAGGCTCGGCCCTAGGAGGGGACACGGGTTTGGTTTGCCGTTCCCCGGCTGCTCCGGCACAGCCCTGTGGGAACGGGGTTTGGGAAGATGCCCCAAGGCCACAGTGGCCGTGCCTGGCCCCGGCTGAGGTGCAGGGGGCGGACATCTCGCTGCCCTCTGCTCCCGGGAACCGCTCTCAGGCACGAGGTCCCGCACCCCAACAGGCCCCAGGGGTGGCCATCACCCTGCCCCCCCTCAGCCACGACGGGCACGCAGAGCCCTGGGGCAGCCGGGCACCATGGGGGCAAGATGGGGTAGTCGCGCCGGAGGGAGGCGAACCTTTATCTCTCGCGACATCCTCCACCTCCACGTCCCTCATCTCGGCCATGTAGCCCAGCACGGTGAAGATGACGAAGCCCGAGAGGAAGCTGGTGAGGCAGTTCACCGCGCTGGTGACGAGCGCGTCCCTGGAAGGCAGAAAGCAGGGAGAACGTGTCCTGCGGCAGAAATCCCCTCTCCGGTTCAGCTCTCACCCGGACTCAGCTGCTCTGGTCACCTGCACCCCCACCAGTTCCCTCTCCTGGCCCCGCGTACCAAAACCATCAGTAAAACGGGGAAAGATGCTCAGCCTGTGGCCACGGGGCACAGGGATGCGGCTCCACCGCAGCCCCCGTGCCTGCAGGGACCCACGGCTGCGGGAGCTCACCGGTAGCAGTTGTTGTGGAAATGGTTGTAACTGGCCAGAGCAAGGAGGACACCGAATCCAGGGCCCAAGGAGAAGAAAATCTGTGCAGCAGCATCAACCCAAACCTGGCAAGAGAAGCAACAGGCGGGCTGGAGAATAAGCAGGGGGTCCCCGGGGCTGGGACGGGGTTGGGAGGTGCCCCACGGCGTGCCCACCCCACGGCACAGGCACCTCGTAGGTACCTGCCGCCAAACCTCCTCCCTTGCCTGCCCCGTCCCCCCATGAGATATCCCCGGAGCAGCGGAGCTGCCGTGGGATGGAGGGAGCTCGTTTCCACCCTGGGGTCCTGCAGCGGCAGAGTGAAGCAACGGCATCTGTGCTGCCCCGTGCCCGGAGAGGGGACGAAGGCGAGGGGAGCTTGGAGACCCCCGTGCCCACTCCTGCCGGGGCATGTTCTGCACGGCAGAGAGGCCCTGATTACCTTTAATGAGAATTCTCAAGTGCTGCCTGGTAATTACCCACAGGAAGCCTATTGTCAGGCCAGGGCGAGAACGCAGCACAAACAAAACCCAGCGGCAATGAGATGGGTGATTCAATTATAGATTTACATTTCCAAGGGCCTGTCCAGGGCATCTTGTTTCTGTAGGAACAAGGGCCCGGTCGCCCTTTGGCTCGGGCAGTGGGGCTAGACCCGCGGGCAGGGGTGGGTGTCCGTCCCGGGGAGGGAGTCTGGGGGCAGCCAGAGCCGGGGCGGTGCGTCCCACCGCACACTCACCGCCGTGCTCAGGAGCTTGCCCCAGTCTGGGCGCAGGTAGAAGACAACCCCTCTCCAGGCGCCAGGCAGGGTGGCCCCCCGGACCAGCAGGATGAGCAGGACGACGTAGGGCAGCGTGGCCGTCACCCACACCACCTGGAGAGAGGCAGCTCTCAGCCCCCGGCACCGGCAGAGCTGCTCCACCGAGCACCCAAACCACCCATGCCGGCACGGCCGGCTCGCTCGCGGCTGCCCAGGGTGGCCGAGGGGTAGGGGCATGGGGAGGAGGTGATATCCCACGTTTAAGCAGCCAGGTGAGCTGCAAGCCCGCACCAGGGCTTATCCCCTCCTGCCTGGCCCTGGCCGCGGAGGGGATGCTGCATGCCCGGCTGCGAGCCCCCACGTGCCCCAGGGCTCCAGCGCATCCATACCCGGGCAGGGCTGGCACTGGAGCCCTCTTTCTTACCTTCCCGGAGGTTTTCACCCCTTTCCACAGGCTGAAGTAGACGATGGTGAAGATGAGGAAGAGGCAGAGGAGCAGCTGCCAATGGATCCCCCCCACGTCGTACAGACCCCCGGACTTCTGGATCTCCAGGACTTTCCTCCTGCGGGCAGGGATCCCCACGGCCGGGGAGGGGGTCTCAGGCCAGCGCAGTGCTGCTGGCTCTGCCCTTACAGGCAGCCGGGGAGCGGGTCAGCCCTGGGCGGGCGGTTCCATGCTCACTTCTCCCCTGGAGCACAGGGCACGGTGGCCCTGGGCTCCTCAAGAGCATCCCCACGTGATGGCCATGGGCTCCTCAAGAGCATCCCCATGTGACGGCCACGGGCAGTAGCATACCTGCTCCCAGGCACGCCGGTCCTACTCCCCACGCAGCAGACCCGAATGCCACCACGGGGATGTGTCCCAGCTTAAATGCATCATCCAAGTACGTGCACTTACGTATAAAACTCTTCAGCGGGGGACCGGGAGTAGTTGGTCCAGGTCACGTTGCTCTTCCCGAAGTAGTTGGTGCAGTCGGGCGTGTTCCAGGGGTTGTCGCAGCTCGCCCAGGGCAGGGTGCCCGAGAAGGATGAGTAGAAGTAATAGAGGGCCCAGGCGATGATGGTGTTGTAGTAGAAGGAGACGTACAGGCCGATGATGCAAATGGCAAAGCCGATGCCTGGGCAAAGAGAGGGGCAGACTCAGCAGCCCACGCCGGTCCGGCCCTCGCCCTGTCCCCTGGGACGCGGCTGTGGGGACCTGCACCGCCTGCACAGCCAACACCAACACTGCACGGTCCCGAGCCCGCGGCGGTGGCCTGGGGCTGGGGGGGCTCTTACCTTTAAAGATGGGGCAGATGCGCTTCCAGATGGGGATGGCGCCCGTCCTGTGGAACTGCCCCAGGGCCAGCTCCATGTAGAAGAGGGGAACCCCTCCGAAAACCGCCATCAGTGTGTACGGGATGAGAAAGGCTCCTGTGGGGTGAGGAGCGGAGCGGTGGTGACCACCGTGGCCCCGCGCCAGCCAGCGAGCACGGGCAGGCTGCAGATGGAGGGCTGCCACTGCTGCCCACCCCAGCGCCGCAGTGAGGTGTCACGGAGGAGCGCGGACGAGGGATTTGGACGTGTGTTTTGTAAGATGCTTTACAAATGATCTGTTCAGGGGGGTTCACAGATGTGAGGACTCCGTGCCCCAGACTCCTGGGCTGCTGTGTTAGTCCCCGCTGGCGTCCCAGCCTTCGCCGGGGAGGGATCGTTTGGCCAGGACGGTAGAAAGAGTGATGGAAACCATCAGGGCACAGGGGATGGGACACCAAGCACCTCTCAGGTCTAGAAGAGCTTTGGAGAAAATCCCACTGAATATACACGGTCACACCAAGACACAAGTAATTAACGCCGTAATCTGCATTATTCATAACAATGTCATCTTCACCAGGGCTACACTCGTACCCCATGGAGGTTTTGCAACCAGAGCTGCTCTCTGCGCTCGTCAGAACAGCCCTGTTGGGATTAGTTAATTTAACCCCCACGGCTCCTCTCTCCGCGAGCCCTCCGCACGCTCCACCACCAACCCCGCAAGGGTTTCTCTTCTAGGAACATCTCCAGCTGACGGCTGAGCTCACCACCTGCCTGGATGAGCGCTCCCGCCCTGGGTGGACCGTGGCTGTCCTTTCCAAGAGCTGCCGTTGGAACTCCTCACCCTCCCGTGTGTGTGGGGCGGGTGGGGAGAGCATCTCCCTGAACCGCATCAATGAGGAGTGGGTAAAGTTCGCTCCTGGTCCCACAGGAGTAAATCACAAATAACTGTGCTTCAGTGTGGGCACCTGGGATCCACATTTTAGCCTTGAGTATGGTACTAATTATCTCCTTCTAATTTTCCCAAGCAGTAGAGCACGTTACCCAAATGCCGACTTCCGCAATTAAATCCACTGTGCTTTTGCAAACAGCACAAAATTCTCATTCCTCAATTTTAATTTCCATGCCAGGGGTTTTTCTCCTCTGCTCTATTTAAAGCAATTTATTTAGATGTCATTTACTCCGTTTTTTTTTTCCTTCACGGAGCTTTTGTATCTTAACTTTCTGCTGACGACCCCCAGGAGGGAACACCCTGAGCCCTGCGCGGTGCGGGGCTGCACGGTCCCGGGGAGCCGGGGCTGCTCCGCGGGGTCCAGCGCTGCCGGCCGCACCGCCGGGATCTGCGGCAGGCGGCTGGGACGCTTGCGAGGATTATTTTAAAACACCGTCAGAAAGGGTGGCTTTCACACAGCCACAAGATCACAAAGGGTACAAAGCTCCCACCCCAAATTTGCAGATTCTTAATCCTTTTACGCAGTTTGGCCCACGCTAGTTTTCTCTTTGTGATCCTGGAGCTGCTAACGCACCTCTAACCGTGCCGGGGAAGGAGCGAATGGCACCGGGAAAGGAGGAGGGCACTGAATGAAGGAGGATTTTGAATGAAGAAAGACAGAAAACAGAAAAGAGACAGATGTCAGGAGAAGTTGGGTTTGTCTCTAAACTGCCCTGTCCGGAGAGGAGCAGCTAGAGACAAAGAAAGAAAAGAAACAGCGAGTTTTTCAGTATTGGAAAGGTGAAAAACAGTTTTCTTTTCTCCAAAAGAAGACTTAAATAACCCTAGTGGTGTCCTTACCCCCTCCGTTTTGGTAGCAGATGTAAGGGAACCGCCAGACGTTGCCCAGATCCACAGCGAATCCGACGACCGAGAGGAGGAAATCCATTTTTTTGCTCCACTTGTCCCTGGGGTGGGTTTGGGGTCCCGGGGGTGTGGGGCTGGCCGTGGGACCGGGGTGGGGGGCCGTGCCCTGCCGGGGGGGGCTGGCAGCGGGCGCCGGGCAGGGCTGCTCTGCCATCCTACCGCCCCGGCAAATCCTGCAGGATTCAGGCTGAGTAACTTGGGGACGGGAAGGATTTTTCTGTTGCTGATGACAGATCCGAGGAGGGGAGGGTCAGGCTGACTGCGCTTCCCCACCTCCCGCTGGAAACCCACAGCACCGAGAGCAGCCGGCAGAGAAACCCATCCTCTGATCAAAGGCAGGAGGGGGGAGAGAGGTTTTCCGAGCGCAGGGCTGAGGCGCGGGAACCAGCATCACCGCACGGGTTTCTGTCCCCTCTGTTCCCCGGGTCTGCACCCGGGCAGGAGCATTTTGGGGTTGGGGTTGGTGAAACAGAACTGTACTCGCACGCAGAGGTGCCCCTTCCTCCCGACAAAGAGTTATTTCTTTCTCCTCGATGTGTTTTGCAATTACCGCTCCGCGAATGATGACACCAGACCCACCAAAGCCGCCGCCGGCGCATTCTTGCAGGGGAAACCCTGCGGAGCGGAGGGGGCCTGGAAATGCCCCCTGGCCGGGAGGCAAGTGCAGGGCACGAACGCGATGGGCGCTCGCCGTGGGGCCGCCGGCCCCGCCGTGTGCCGGGGGCATCTCTGTGTGCTGCCGGGAGGCAGCAGCGCTCACACGGGGCTGCCCGCTTTGAGCCATCCCGCATCGCCCCGTCTGCCCTCACGGACTCGCTGGGTCTTTCCGTAGCCCAGGGGGGGTGAGTGGTTGCCAGTAAGCCGCTTGAAAGCGAGATAACTTTTGCAGCTCAGCTGCGATGAGGGAGGGGATGGCAGCGTACCGAAAGCCGTCGCTCTCTTCAGTTTGACAGTTTAGCAGCAAATTTCATTGCCTGCTTACAGCCCTGGCAAGACCCGTGTCTCGTCCCTGGCTGTGACACGGGGGCCGGTGCTGAGCGAGCCCTTGCCTTGGGCCACCCGGTGCTCCCAGGGCTCCAGGGTGCTCCAGCACCGGCTTTTCCAGGCACCCTCGTCTGTAATTACAAGAAACTCCAGAAGAGATCAAACCGGGAACTGTGGTTCTTAGGGCCACAGTTAGCGGGTTGCTGTGACGACGTGACACCAGTCAGCCAGCGTCTACCCGGCACGGGAAACCTCTGGACACTGTTAATCCTTCAGGCACACGCATGGAGACCCATTAGAAATGTCCACTTAAGAGCACATTTGGGGTTTTTTTTGGTGTGTCTGGCGCTGGCTGCCAGGGCCATTGGACTGGAGCAGCTGGGGGGGGGTGATGCTGGTCCCCCGCGTGGACGTCCCGGTGCTCTGGGTGGCTGCGGCGAGGCGGGCAGGACAGGCTGTGCCTTGGTGGGCTTAGTCCAGGCTGCAGTGGCACAGTCACCCTGGGGCAGGGACACGGCTCTCACACAAGAGCCCTGGGAATGGGATTTTGTCGTCTTAACCAGCTCCCCCTCCTTGTCCTCCTGCACTTGGCTGTCCCCAACACCTCGCCATGTGTCCCCAGGTTTTCCCTACCCTGGATCGGGGACCCCAGCAGTGGACGGCCGAACTGGAGTGCCCAGCCCCGAGCTGCCCCCTCCCAGCGAGCCGCCATGGGTGGTGGGTCCTCTCCGGCCACCCGGCTGTTGTGTGTCCCCACGCAGGGCGGGCTGTGCTCGGCACGGCTTCTCCCTCTCTGCCTGTGAAATTATCGTTCCTTTTAACGCCTCTGATTTGAAAACGCAACGATTTTCTGCCTGCGCGTTTTCGAGGAGTGACGGGTACCAGCTCTCACCATGTGCTTTTCTCCGAGCGAAGGGGTCCAGGTGGAGGGTGTGAGGCTGATCCCGCGCCCCAGTCCCTGCACTGGGTGGGGAGCGAGCGAAGGTTGGGGGGGGACCCGTCATGGCCGGGCAACCCCCCCCGCCTCCATCAGTCCCACGGCTTTGCCAGTGAGGTTCTCCCCTGAGCCGAGACCCAGCGCACGAATGAGGGACAATTAATCTCCTGCGGGTTTATACGGGATTTGTGTCACTCCTGGGACTTTGCAAAGCCGTGAATTTCAGCAGCAGTCCTTACAGTAGGGGTGTGGGCACAGCCCTCGGAAATTAAAGCCGAGGCCGTGCTCTGNTGAGGCCGGAGGCGGGCTTGGGGGGGTGGGGGGGTGGGGGGGGGGGCTGCAGGTGACCCTTCTTTGGGGTGAAGGTGAGAAATCCCTTCTGCTGGTGCGATCTGAGGAGAGTGCTGGGGGGAATAAGGTTTAATCCCCCCAGCTGAGGACCATTTTAAGGGCGTAAATGACAGAAATGAGATGGCTGGTGCCATAGCAACTGTAAAAAAATAATAGCTCTTTCTCTGTAGCTGACCCTTCTTTTCTCTGGGTAGTTTACATGCAGCGGCTTGGTGTGCCAAGCGTGGAGACCCTCCTGCACCCAGGCCCTGCTCCCTGCCCGGGAAGCCTCAGCAGATGGGCTCAGAGTCTGTCCCAGTCCCCACAGGAGGCTGCGCTGGTGGGGAAGCGGGGAGAGGTGGTCTGCGGTGGTCTGCAGGGAGCAGGTCCCCCCACAGCATCCCTCCGCGCTGGGCTGAGGCCACTTCCCGGGTGGGCAGAAGCAGCTGTTCAAACACCAGCATCTTTTTAAAACAATGCCCCTCGCTCTCCTCGAGAGATTCTGGGTTTCTCCACGTTGATCTTTTAAATTGCAGGAGGTGGGCTTTGTACTCGCACCTTGGGCCGAGTGGAGCACGCGGGAGCAGCAGTAGCCCAGCATGGCCATGGCTGTTCCCACAGCAGCTCCATGCCAGAGCTGCACGGTGGTTTGGCAATGCGGGGATGTGCAGCCTGCACATTGCCATCTAAAAGCTCCCTGCGCCGAGGCACCGACCGGTATCGGTTTCCCAGCACGCCGGTGCTGCTCCGCCCTGGCTGAGCCGATGTGCCGCACCGTCAGTTTGGTGCCACTGTTGCTGTTCCAGCATCCTCCACCCGTGACAGATCCCCCCCACGGGGTCCTCGCTGGGGAATGAGCCGTGAATGCACCCAGCGCTCCCATCCTGCTCCCACCTTCTCCTTGGGTGCCCCATCACCCACCCGTGCCGCTGCCCGATGCCTCTCCGCACCGACCCGCTCATGCGGCTGCCTCTTCTCCGGCATCGGGTCAAGGCTGCCGCTGTCAAGTCAATGAGGAGAGAGCTTTGAAATCTCAATTTTTTTTTAGAAGCTGCAAGCTGGAAAAACCACTGCAGGTTCTCAGGGCTGCTGGAGATGGGAGGAGGGCAGAGGGAGAGGTGTCTTTGGGAGATGGTTTTCATTGCGAGGAGTTGTGCTCCCCAGACTCAGCGCCGGTGTTTTGGGATCCCGCGAGCGCGGAGCTCCCAGCAGGATCCTGGCTCTGAGACCTGCTGGAGAGATGAGTTTTCCCCAGAGTTTTATTTATTCTAATCACAGTTTTCCAGCCCCTGCCTGTGTTTTCCACAACGTGAGCGTGTTGCTCCAGCCTGGCCTATTGTCCTGGTTTGAGCGACACAGGACTAATTTATCTTCTACTGCCTCGGAAAACTGCACTTTTAGAAAACTCTGGTGTCTGAAGTTGTGAAATATTTACTTTATAGCCAGCTATGGTGTGTGGGTTTCAAGGTCTCAGTGTTTTCAAGCTCACCAGGTGCAGGGATGAGGAGTAGCAAGACCCGGGCACTTGGCCCAAAGTGGCCAAGAGGATTATTTCATACCACGAACCAATACATAAACTAGAAACTTTGCTGTGAAGTTCTCTTCCTTAATGGCTGTGATCCAGAGAACTCCTTGCCTGGGTGCTGGACCCCTGAGTCCTCCTTCCCTTCCTCCCGAAGCCGCAGTGCTCACAGAGTCCCACGTTGGCTGTCCCCCGCTGGGAGTGCACAGCTTCTACGGATAAAACGGGCTAAGGATGATCCTCGTGTATTCCGTATTGGTATCGGGATCAATATTGGTTCTTTACTGTTAATTATCTAGTCTTACTCTATTGAATCTGTTTATATTTCAACCTTCAGGTTTCCTCGTTTTTTCCCAATTCCCCTTCCCGGGTGGGGAGGTGTCACTGGGTGATAGAACAATTGTCTAAACAACAATAAATTGTTGTGGGTTTCTCAAACCATAACACCCATCAGCTGTTCCGTGTGGGGCTCAGCGTGCTCATCAGTGACACACCGGACGGGGGAGTTTGCTGGGTAAAATGTTGTTATTTTGCCAATTGTAGCCAAATATTTTTGTCCATCATCTGACATTCAGTTAGAAGCCTTTCAGAGAGGAGGCTCTGGAGACTTCATAGCCTTTGAAATCATACACAGCTGAAGTCAGCGGCACTGGATCCGAGCGAGGAGGAAGGGGCAGGCTGCGACGGGGGTCTCTGCTGGTTCTTTACTGCAGCTCACGCGCTGAAAGCCGTCTGGTCCCCTGCGCACCGGCCAGCCTGCTGTCTGAACACCTGCGACATCACCGTCAGACATACTCTGTGCGCTCCCTTCACCAGGTTACTTTTGCTTTTTCCTGTTATTTTCCTTACGCAAAGCACAAATCACTTTAGATTTAAAACGTGGAGTTTAAATCTAGCTCAAATCAGATTTAAGTTTGAATTTCCATTGAGTTAGAAGTTGTTTCTAAACAGTACGATTATTTGATTAGCAGATTGCTTTTATCCTACCTGCTCATCCATGCAATGAAATGCAGAGGAGTGAATTGCGGTCTTAAAACAACTACCCTGTTTAAGCCGCAGAGGCAGCAGTGGGAAGTTTAATTTAATTAGCATCATACTCAGAGATGTAACTTAATCACATTAAGTATAGATCAACGTGCTCTCATTTAAGCTCTCCAGACTTCAGAGAACAGGGGCCAATCATCTCCCACCCATCTTTAATCCAGGGAGAAGCAGAATTTTCCAAGGAAAAGGAAGCAGCAAGGCTTACGGAGAGCTCATCCCTATGCTTGTTTAAGCTAATTTCTCCCCGAAGGAAGGTAATATATTAGTAATAGCTCCACTCCCTCTATTGCACCGCTGTTCCTGGGGAGAAAGAAGCCAGGCAAATCACTTCTTGTCCCTCTCCGATGGCCTAAGCGTTGCCTCACTCGGCACATGGTCCCACAGAAGTGCCGGCACCCCTCACCACCAGAACCCCTCTGGGTTCGTTCGGCGTGCGGACGCTGCCCACCCCGTGTTAGTCAGCCTGCGGTACCGCAGAGAGATTGACAGGACTGGAGACTGTACAAAACCAGCACGGTTCATTAACAGGAATCAAAATGATCTTCTTGCTCCTCTGGGCTTCCCTCCACCAGTGCTGGGCATTTGGGTCAGGCTCACCGGGTGGGCACGGCTCCCCCGAGCTTGGCAGAGCCCCGCAGGAGTGCGGGTCCCCTCGGCATCACCCCTCGGCCGCACCCTGCCGGCACCGGTGCCGGGGGGAACCAGGCAGCGCTTGTCAGAACTCAAACGCTACGGCAGAGCTGCCGAGGTCTTCTGGGTGCTGTAAAAGCTGCTTGGGCTCATCTTGGCCCTTAAGATAAGTAGGGTCTGCTGGGCAAAGTCCTAAAAGAGTTGTTTTGGCTCAGCTTGGACAGACTTGTTTTCTTGATTGAGGTGCTAAACTGAGCAATTCCTGACGTCCCCTGCCGCTCAAGAGGCAGGTCAATGTCTCCAACATCATTTTCACAATAGCAAAAGTGAGAAATGGGCAGGAGAAACTCGCCTATCTGTCCGAGCCTGAGTTCAAAGCTTTGTTGGGCAGCCCAGGCTCCCCTGGCTGGTTTAGGTCAGACAGTCATCCTGGGCTGGGGAGGCTTTACAGAGACCAGAGCTGTGCAAGGTGCCGTGCTCCTTGGGAACCTGGCACTTTTTCGGTTCCAGCACCCACAGGTACGCAGAGCCACAGCTGAGGAGCAGGGGAGCGAGTTGGCTGCCTCTGCCCTTGGTAATTTGGTTCACTGTTGACATATGATGGCGCTCCTATGGGGTGTTTTATGAGGCTGCGATGCCTTCATTATGAGTGTTCATTAGCCTGTCTTAATTGCCGGTTCAAGACTGTAGGACCCGCCGTCATCAGTAAATGGCAGGCGGGGTCGCGGAGCAGCAGAGCTCGGTACCAGCCGAGTGGGCTGACTGTGAGCACAGCCTGGGCCCTGCCCGGCTGCGGGGGTCTCGGGTCAGACCCGACAAGCCCTGGGCTCCTGCCTCGTAGCACCTTCGGTCTTTCTCCTCCCGCACCCCTTTTGGAGGAAGGGGACCCCATCCGCAGGGGCTCTCCACGGACAGACCCCCGGCGCGTGCTGCTGGGCAGAAGAGATGCAATGGTGCCACCAGGTGAGACCGGACAGGCGGGCTCGCTGCCTCGGGGGTCCGCAGCCGGTGGTCGCGGGGGGCAGAGCCGCAGCCCTACGGACAAACCAGGCGCGAGACCCCCGACGTGGCACGCCAAGTCCTGTGTCACTGGCCCAGCCTGAGGCCAGGGGTGACTCCCTGGGCTGAGACCGGCATCCCGAGGGTCGAGTCAACACTCAGCAACTGCAGACGGGAGTTGTGACCCCCACCAGCAGCACCCAGATGTGCCCAGGCTGGATTCCCACGGGTGCCAGAACGTTTCTGGGATCCGTCTGTATCAGCAATCGCATATCCCCAAGCAAGCCGGCCCTGTCGCTGCAGTTCAGTAAGATTTGCGCTGCCACCACCTCTGCTAACAGGGTATTTAGCAAGCAAATAAACAGTGAAAAGCAAACAGCGTACAAGGAAATGGGTTTTCTCTACAACGGATATGGCACAGGGATTCTCCTGGCCCCTGTGCCAGTGGTAAAGTACAGAAGGGGCTGAATTCTGATTAATCCCCAGTCCAGAGCTCCCTCCTGTTCTCCTGGCAGACGAACGCCCAGCACGGGTGGCAAAGAGGAGCTGTTGGGATGGATTGTTGCTGCTGTCTTCAGGGCCACCCGGCACCAGCACGGGGTGGGAGGCGGCTGCTGGGAGGCAGAGGACGCAGCCCAGACCCCAGTGTGGCGGTGGAGCGGTGCCCAGGGCTGCAGGGTCTGACAATCCATAACAGGCTGGGACCTTCCCTGCGCTCTGTGAGCACCTTCCCAAGCGATGGCAGCGAGTCCCATCCCAAGCGATGGCAGCGAGGGCCAGCCGGGGCCGTGTCGGTGGACGGCAGCCGTGTGCCGGCGTGCAGCATGGCCGGGCGCCGCTGCCCGCGTGCTAATGCGGTTTGTAGTTATTGGAAACTGGACTGCGAAGGAGCCGGGATCCTGTTTCTATGGAAATGTCCTGGAACAGCAAACGAGGGAAGAGAAAAACAGAAGATATGTTAATGGGCGCTGCTCGGCAGGGCGTTCTCGGAAGGGGTTGTGATTTTGATAGGACACATCTGGGGTCTCCTGTCAATACGTCTTCTCGGCTCATTATCGCCTTCCCGGTGTGGAAGAGCCCACCGGGGCCTGCCTGGACGGCGCGTGGCTGCCAGGACGTTGCCGCTTCGCACCTCCCGGAGCTCCCAAGCCCCCGTACGATGCCAGACATGGCCGGCTGCGCCCGCCCCAGTGCGGGGACACACCGAGGGCTGCGGCCTGCGCCCCGTCCCCGTGTCACCCGTGTCACCCAGCCCCGCGGGCCGCCATCTCTGGGCACCTCAGGGCACCTCGGCCCCAGGTCGGGGGGTGCTGGGGCGGGNCCTCTGGGAGCTGGGGGGCCCGGCTGTGGTCCCCACTGATGGCCTCCTTGGGGTCCCCCCACTGAGGGGCTGGGCCTCGTTCGAACCCCCCCTGAGGGTCCATGCCCGGCTGGGGTCCCCTTTGATGGCCGGGGCCCAGTTGGGGTCCCCCCTGAGGGTCCAGGCCTGGTTGGGGTCCCCCC
>VZSZ01010022.1:17139-68460 GCA_013398815.1 Ibidorhyncha struthersii
CCAACCCCGATCAGGACAACGGGCGGCAGCGTGAGGCCGCCCCCGCGGCGGGGGCTGCAGCTGCCCGGTTCCTGGGGAGGTGGAGGAGCATCGTCCCCGCAGCACCGGAGGATTTTGGCACCCCGGTGTCCTGTAGCTTTTGAAAATTGGCTTTTGCTGTTGGCAGAGCTGCGCTCGCAAGTTGGGGTTTTCCGAAGGGGTGACTCCCGGTGCCGGTGGCCTTGGGAGAGGGGATGGGATGGAGCCCTCCTTCTTCTGCAGGGCTGGGGGCAACCGGCTGGTGGAGAGGCCGGCGCGGGCAGGGATGCGCACCGCAGCCGGCCAAGAAAACGTGGAACGTGCCCGGGAGTGTTAGCGTGGCCAGTGCAGAGCCATGGCGGTTTACATCTCCCTCCTCTGGTCTCACTTCTCGGCATCCTTAACTCTCTGTTAGTTTATACTGTGTTTTGTGCTGAGCTGCCTCAAGCTCCCTCTCTCCCTGCAGAGTTTAGTGTTTATAACGTGCGTAGCGGTAACACAGTGAGCTGAGGGCAGATGTAGACGGGGAGCTGAGAGTCCCACGGCTCTGCCACGTAGTGCGTGTGCTGCTTGTGCGTGGAGGTGGGCGGCGTGGGCCCCGTCTGAGCCACCCGTGCGTGGCCGCAGAGTCTGAAGCGGCTAAATGTCGTGGGACCCACTGCAGGGGAGCCCGGGCTTGCTCTGCCGTGTGGTGGAGCGCTGGATCGCCGGGAGCTGCTGTCATCTCCTGCCTGCGGTCTGTCCCCACAGGTCACCTCTCCCGGGATTTTGGAGGGTGTGATGTGTGACGTTTTGTTTTCTGGTCTTACAAGCATCTTGATAACCAGCTTATGGGCTCTGGGAAGTGGAACGTCCCTGCTGGGATCGCTGCCCCGAGTAGGGTGAACAAGACCCGTGGGCGGTAGGTCTGGGGAGGGTGACAGCGCGGTGTGTTTGGCTGCTCATCCAGACCACTTCCCACCTTTAATCCTGCGCCGGGTGTGGTGGTAAGTGTTGCCTTGGCAACAGCTATTAAACCAGAAAAAGGGTATGACATTTATTTAGCATCCTGGATAAAGCTGACATCTCATTATTACCGTCTGCCTGCGACTCCTCCTGAGTGGAGAGAGACAGAACAGCAGACTACGCCTCGACTGCTGCTGCAGGATTGGAGGCGAGAATTGCCCATCGGTGTGCCGGTTAAACCGCTGGGCCGGTGGACGGGAGCTTCCTTCTGGAGACCGCTGTGGCCTCCGCAGGCTGTCACTGCACATGAGCGTCTTCCACGCTGGCATTCAGTACCGGCCTCCTCTCCCTTTGCTCTTCCTCTGGGGGCTGCGTGCTCGAAGAAAGTGCAGCTTGTGCCTAGGGCGGGAGAGCTGAGGGTTGTGACGTGCCCTTCTGCTGGCTTTTTGGTAAAATAAACATATCGTACGAGGGTTTGGTGAATGCAAGTAAAGGTTGGAGGAGAGAGGTGATGTATGGGGAAAGCCCTTCTGCCCTGGTGAAGTGCCACCCGCCGATGCATCACGGTGCCGTGACGCGGGTGCTGGACACAGTCTGGTAGCTCTCCATCAGCCCTTTAGTGAGGGCAGTGCTGACGCAGAGCAGAGGGTTTTTTTTTTCTGGTGGTCTCATTGCTCTGGGCTCTGCCTCGGGACGTCGGTGTGGATGTGGGGGGTTGCACTTTCCTTCAGGATTCTCCCAGCTCGCTGCCTGCTGGAAGCGGTGAGACGCGGCAGGGGCTTCGGTCCGGCGAGGTGGGGCTGCTTGTGCGCAGCCGCGCAGGTGGGTGAGTTCCATGTCAGACCCCTGCTCTGCGCCCTCTCCACCTGCGTTTTGCTCGGTTCGGATTTAAAAAACACCCGGGGAAACATGATCGCAGAGGTGATGTAGTTCATTATTTAGCAGCATCCCTGAAGTTGGGAACTGGTGGGGCGTTCTTTTGCCTGTTGCTCCCTGCTCATTTGGCCCATTTTGCTTTTGTTTTTTCTTCCTCTCCTAGACTGACTTCGGGGTAAGTCAGGAGCTTGTGCAGGCTCCGAGGAGTAGTAGAAAGGACCAACTGCAGAAATCTTTTTTTTTTCTTTTCCCCCACTCTGGAATTTTTACCTTTCATGAAACTGCGTATTCTTATTTTATTAAACCGTGTCTGGTTTTGCTTTAACCATGGCTCTGTGTGATTTGCTGCGGTCCTCAAGCGCAAGTGAGCTCCACTGCAGCTGGGGACAGCCATGGATCGTACTCGGGAAGCCACACAACATCTGTCCTCCGAGGGCGATAGCTGAAGGAATAAAATATTGTGAAGACAAGGTCTACTCAGACAAGGTAGATAAACAGTAGATCAAAATTACCACAAGTGCCACAATGAGCAAATGGACTTTGATATTGGTTGTTGCCATTTTGTTAATACATTTTATTTTTAGTAAGATTTTCAGGTTGAAAATCAGCTATCACCATCTCCCCCTGCCAAATGGTTATAATACATCAAACTAATTCTGAAAGCTGCAAAACTGACTGTGTATCAGCAGACTGCAATGGAAGGAGTGGAAATACGACTTTCTGAGGAATCCTGTTTCCTGTTATGCAGGATAAGAAGCATAACCAAATCCTCTCTGATTTTTTTAGAGCTCTTATCAGATGGAATGAGGCTTCTTTAAAAACTCAGAGCCTGAAATATCCAGGTTTAAAAGGGTGTTGTATTCTCAACTAAAAATATTCTTCTTGCAACCCATACTCCTCCCTTTCTTTTGCAAGTTTTGTTTTTAATAGAGGCAAATCCTGTAGTATGTTTTTGACTGCCTCCAGGTAATTGCCTTGCATACAAAAATAGGTGGGGAAGCAGGTGTCACCCGGGAAATACAGGCTGTGCTACGCCGTGCCTGGAAAATGAGTTGTGCGAAAAGCTGAATGGAATATGAAAGTCAACAGTTGTCTTGCTGATTATTCTGCAACAACTTAGTTTATGTTTAACTTGCCATTCAGCAGGTAGCTTTAAGTCTTTTACTCATCGATAACTGCTGTGCCTTTATCGAACATTTTGCTGCCTGTTCTTAGAATTTTTTTTAAAAAAACTGTTATTGATTGACCACAACCTGCTCGCATGCTGATGTCCTGCGGTCTTTTATCAGCTATATTGTTTATTTTTTAATAGCTTGGATGGTTGTCACTGCTTAGCTGTTGACTAATTCCATCATCTTACATCACAGGGACAACAGTCAGTCTCTCTTCCTCCCACCCTGTAAATGAAGTGCCCCCGCTACGCAGCCATATTGTCTGGTTCATGGCTAAGTAACACAGAGTGACTGGTAAGAGCAATATTTTTGCAGCTTGGGTTTGTTTTTCTGGAGCGTGTCTGTACGCCTGCGGTTCCAAAATATCAGATTGCGGGTGTCAATGCCAGCTATTTCATTCTGGATTGGTAGAAAATTGTAAATTAATTTAGTGCTATTAGGATTTGAAAAATTAATGTTGATAGCTTTAAATGTTCTCAAGGCCAATTTAAAAAAAAAAAAAAAGGCCTTTGTGTAGCTGTCAAAACTGTTCAGGCAAAATGAAGATGAGGATGATAAGCTGCAGGTTTGTAATGAAAGCTGCTGTTTGCAGAGGGACCGTCTGATGTCTCTCAAGCACCCAGGTCAGCCTTTTTCAAATGTTCCTGTATCAAAAGTAAACAGATGGCTTTAATGCAGCATTTCTCGATTGCCTGCATCGATCTCTTCTGAAAAGAGTATTACTAATCGCTGGGGACCATTTTCTCTCCTTTTGAAGATAAAAGCAGGGGTGTGCAGAAGTGCTCTCATCCTCCAGAAACCCCTGGCTGCATCTTTCATACCCAGAAGAGGTTTCGTGCTGCTTTCTTCCGTCCTTCATCTCCCTTCTCGGCGTTCGGGGAGACGAGATCTGTATGCCAGAGGAGCCTCCTTCCTCCCCACCCAGCCTCTCCTCTCTGCTGCCAAAATGTCATCCTCCTCCCCTTGTGGCGTCCTGGCTGTTGCCATGGAAATACCTGGTTTTGCACAGATTCAGGACTTCAAAGCAATTTGGGGCTGGAGTTGCACCTGGTTTCAGTGCAAATAGTGTCAGTCTTTGCCGTGTTTGCTAATTGAATCCAAAATGCTTGTCAGCGTAACATTTAGCACCTCGGGAAACAGCAGCTTTGTGGTGTGACGGGTGCGGAAGAAAACAGGGTAAAGCTTTGAGATCAGGCGTTGAAAACAGAGAAATGACTAAAGTTTTTCCTGAAATGTTGCAGCGTCTTTATTGAGCATCTTACCGCGAGCAGTACCAGCAGTGCCAACAGATGGCATGGAAATTTGCGTTTGACAAGCACAACAGGAATAGAATCAGCTATAACATGATCTTACGTGATCTTAAATTAGTGTTGCATGTATGGATTTTTGGCCAAAAGTTGCTGCCCTATGAAGAAAGTCAAAGCTGCAAAATACTGTCAGCAAACACATGTCACTGGGGTCATCCCTGTTGCCCCCAGGGTACAATATTGCATTATGGACCCTTCCATTTAATGTCTTTTTGATTTCTTTCCCAGCAAACTGTTCAAATATTCAGAGTTTATATGCATTAACACCTTCTTCCTCCTTAACCCCCCCCAGGAAACTCAGCCCGGTTCCCAACCGTGAGTGCACGTGGTTCCTGGGGAAGGTCTGCTGGCTGCCCTCAAAATCCCACGCGTGTCACGTGGATGATACCCCAGCTGCAGAAGGTGCTATGTTTTATTTAGTAAGCGGGGATAAATAATTAAAGAAGACTTTTAGAAAAGCCAAAGGTCTCAGTTGGTAGGATTGCGATCAATGTTTCTGTGGCAGCAAGAACATGGAGCTGCCAAACAGCTTTAAGGGCAAGTGCACATGAAGGGTCTGGTGCCGTTAGAGCTGTCCTCGTGCTGTCCTCCTGCGGTGCAAGGGGGCTGTGTTCTCTGTCGGTCCATCAAAATGGCTGGTGAGAGTTCCTGAAGTCTCTGGGTATAAATAGTGCATGTACTCTGAAGCTGGCAGTATTTTAACCGATTGGAACGCAATTAATTGGAATTATTTAACGGTCGGCTAGTAAAGTCTTAGGTAAGTGGCTGGAGCTTGGCTGCAACTTGTGACCGTGCTGGAGAAGTCTGTCTGGCACCTGCTTTTGGAATAATCAGGGTGTTTGTTGCTGGAAAGGTAAGAAACTGCATCTTGCAATGCTGAGTTTGATAGTGTGAATTTTATAAACGTCTGCTAAAAGGGGATGTTGTAGCTGTGTCGGCTAAAGTGAAAAGGCAATAGCCAGACATTTCATTTTCAAATGAGAAGATAAATCTGCTTTGTGAGAGGTGTTGAGCTGAGAAGTTCCGCTTTAGCTGAAGAGGTGACTTTTAGCTGCAGCGCAGGCAGTGGAATGGGAGGTACTGGTTTTTCCATCCACCATCCCCAGTGCGCTGTGCCCTACGGAGACTTCTGTGGGCACTGGAGTGGGCAGTCCAGAAGTAGAGGGCTCGGGGTTTGGGGTAGTGTCTTTGTGGCCTAGAGCTGGAGAGAGATTCTGCACTTGCTTTGCCTTGGACGCTGGACCACCTTTGGTAGAAGCCAACCTGGGAGCCAGAGACAAAACCCGACCTCGCGTTTCTGCCAGGAAATGTTAGCTGGGGGCAAAGCCCTGCAGCGTGGCGGCTGGGGTGGTGGGGCAGGCGAATCGTGTTTGTCCCTGTGAATACAGACATGCCTACGGTTGTCTTAGTAGGGCATCTGCTTCACCAAGTGATCCTTTAGCGTTTTATAATACCTGAGAAGTGATAATACGCCACATGGACAAGTCTTATGCAGTGTATGGGAAACTGTCGAGCTTAACCAGAGCTTATTCCTGGAAAAAGACCTTGATTCGGAGGAGCAATTAAAGAAATGCTCAGAGTACATCAAGGAGTGCCCACGTGGACTTGTTGCACCAAAACTAACATGTAAAGCGGGGTTTTTAAGTGCTAGAATTAACTTCCAAATACATAATCAAAGCAGCACTTAAAGACTGCAATGAGAATGAGGAAACACCAGCTCATAAAAGAATTTGAAAAGCGAATACACAAAAGCAAACCAAGTTTAAAGCCTGTATCATCGATGTGGAGCTTGTTTTGTCATGGGTTTTTTTTGTTGTTTAGTTTTGTGTTTTTTTTTAACATGTAGAAGAGCAGATTAAACAAGTTCATGGAAAGGAAATGCACTGAGATTTAGTGAGGAGACGTGAATGACAGACGGCAGTTGTAGATCCTGAACGCGGCGCTCATTTGTGCTGGGTGCCCACTGGGATGCCCTTTCCGATTCCCTGCGCATCGACTTGGGATAGGGACCATCTCCCTGCAGTCAGTTAAAAAGAGATGGGATGGAGGGGGGATTTCCAAGGCTCCTCCTGTGGCTGCAGGGGTCTCTCAGAGCTATGGCGGTGCTGTTGGGGAGCAGACTAGTTTTGCCTGGCAGCGTGACGGCGGGTGCTCAGTCGCCCTCCTCGGCGAGGTGGAGTCTGAGAGGATACAGGCAGTGCAGCTGCCCTGCGCTGGCGGTGCATCATCTCATCCCGCCCGAGTCCTTGGCATCCCGTGCAGAGGTGGATGTTCAGAGGTAGCAGAAGACACCTTAATTTCCACTATATTTTTTACTGTAAATCTTTTCTTTTCAGAATGTGGGTTACATGAACATTCAGCAGAAGGTCTTACCGTTGCTGAGCGAACGGGATCAATAGCAGTTTCTAAAAACTCACTTCTGTGAAGACCAACTCAGTCACTGGAGGCATTTATTTTATTGCAGCTTTATTTATATGAAGTGACTGTCTTTGTGGAGAGTCCCACTGCAGGGGCTGAAATCAGACCTGGTTCTGGTCTCCCCTCACCTCGGCCGTACGTGCTTTGGTGTCTGGCTGGTTTGCCCCTTTGGAGGGGGCAGAGGAGCCTGGGCACCCGGCGCTCAGCCTCGCTGCTCGGTTACCTGGGTGTCTCCCTACCAGAGGCCGTCTTCCAGGGTGCTGTCTCCGTCACCCGCGAGGCTGGGTCTGCCAAACAGGAGCGTCGCCGCAGCCGTATGGCACGGAGCTCGCTATTCTGCAGCCCTTTTGGCGAAGTGACCGAGCTTTGCCTCGAAACTGGACCGGGAAAAGGGTCAAGCTGGGGGCTCCGTTTGCATCTGGCTTGCGATAAGCAATTCCAGAGTTACCAGCACAGCCAAATCTGTGGGAGATGCTGAGCTTCAATGCAAATTGCCTTAATAACCAGCAAAAGGCTTTGCAAGAAGCACGGCAGGGAAAGTTGTGGCTGTAAACATCACTGAATAATAAAGGTTGTAGGGTGACTTGCCTGGGAAAATCCAGCCAGGTAAAACGGAGTTGTGAGTCAATATTACCTTAGACTAATTAAACTCGGAGATACTGGTTGGCTCTTGCTCTCTGCACCTCGGTGGTTATTGTAACTGCTGTAATATTTGGCTTGCTCCGCCGAGGTAAATGACAGCTGGGACTGGGTACAGTTATGAAGCTGTGTTATGGGAAAACTGGACTTTGAGATGAAGCGTAACCCTGGGAATTTTGTAGCAGAGAGATCTAAGCCTTCACCCCTCCTCAGGGTCTGGGGGCTGTTGGGTGGGTAAGGTTCTGTTTTCGTTTGTTTTTGAAGGGGGGGGGGAAGCAGTTTGTCAAACAAAATTTTAACAGCAGTGTTGGGAGCTGCGATGGAGCTGGCCAGGCCCAGGGGTGGCTGAGACCTCTGCCAGGCTCGAATCCCTGGTCTGAAGCACGTGTGCTGGGATTGCTGATGCCCCTGATGAATGCCATAACCCCAGGACTCTTCTCAATGCCTGCGGCTCTTTGATCCGGCTTTGGAGGCAGGGCAAGGAGGAACAAAAATGTCTTCCTTGTAATTCAGACACGTATATGAAGCAAAGGAGGGCTAACTCACTTGTTCACGCACGAGTCAATGATTCAGACGGTAATGTCGAGACCAGCCTGTCTTCTGTTGTATTTTTGGAACTGCAATTAATGCTGTTGAGTTTGTGTGGGCACCCTGTTGTGGGGTGTCCCTGTGACCCTGCTCTCCCAGAGCGGGGGGTGACTTGTCCTGTGCTCACAGCTGGAGCCAGGAGGAGGGGTTCTTTGCTGTGGAATACTTTGTGATATTCCTCTCGAGTTTACCTACAGCTAGATTATTAGTTGCTGTTTTAATTTCCTTTCTAATAAAAGAGGAGCAAACATCTCATTTTCCTTAGGCTGGCTTTAGATAAAGAGTGGGCAGCTTCATTTGTTGAGATTGTTCTGGCTACAATATGAGAATTAGCATTAAAATGCCGGAACGCAGCATTTTCGGAGGCTGTTCAAGTCTTCTCTCTGGAGCGAGCCAAACGTGGGTTTGCTGGCGTTCTCCATCCCCGCAGTGTCACAAACCCGCTGCGCTTTCAGGAGGGGATCTGGGAGCACGGCGGCAGATGGCTGCTGTGGCGTTTGTCATCCCAGACGGCTGTGGGGGGTCTGGAGTCCGGGTGGGAGAGTCCTTCGGGATCTGTGGACAACTGCACAGGAAACCTGTCGAGTTTTGGGGTTCTGTGGGTGGGAGCTGTCCCACAGATGCCAGCCGTGTCCACTTACGGGCAAGCGTAAGATTGTTTTGTTTGAAAATTTTCTCAATATAACACTTATTTTCTGTTACGAGACTGTATTTATCTGCCAGGCCCTACCTGTTGGGGCTTTCTGTTTATTGTATAGCTGCTCCCGATCTGCTCTAGCCCTTCGTGTCAGGTGAGTGCCCTTGTTGCAGTGCCCTTTCCACTTCTATTTCTTTAGATATCTTTGACTTACTTTGTTTAGTGTGATAACCTCAATCAATACAGTGCATTTTCTTTTCTTTTAATGAGTAATTTTCCACTAAACTGCATCTCTTGGAAGGGTTTTTTTCGGTCTTCCTTGAGAGCGCAGGTGGTTTGTGCTGTGTTGGCACCAAGATGCCCGGTGAGAGCCGGACCCTGCTGTGCTGGTTGCTCCGCCGGCAGTGAGTGACCATCTGGTCCCTGCCCCACCGACGGCTGTCCTGCGGTAGGTGTGACTGCAGGCGCTGCGTCAGAGCAGTGAGACGACGGCGTGCGCGAAAGGTGGCTGACAAATATTTGAATATACTGCTTTAATTTGAATATGCTTCTGATTTTAATCCGAAGTTGGTAACAAACTGTGTGCACTGATTCCCAAGTGTATTTCAGGGGGTTTCAAATACGGATTCTTGGGTTACGCTTTTGGGTGATTCATAGAGAGCCTGTGTTCCCTGGTGGCTCCTGATCGCAGTGTTGCAGAAGAAATTTCACATCCTGAGAACTGATGACCTAACTGGAGTTTTAAAATCCCCACTTTTTTTTTTTTTTTAAGCAATATCTGCCGTAGTTAGCAGCATGGCCCCACGAGCAGTTGTATCCCTTCAAGGGAGGAACAAACCCCTGGGACCACAAGCAGACCGCTGCGGCCATGAGGGTACATTTTATATCCCTGTGCTTATTGTTTTCTGGTAGATCAGTAGGATATGTGAGGGAGAAATGCCCAGGACCCGCTGACAGAGGAAGCTCAGCCCGGCCAGCCGAGGGCTGTGAGCCATCTGGGTGAAGGCAGCCCGACCTGCAGGGAGAGCCTAATTTTGGGGATTCCCTGAGGGCCCCAAGGTGTTCGTCGCTGGGCCTCTGCCAGGGCTGCAAAGAGGGGGTGATGAGTGGCGGTTCTTGGGCTGATCGGGGTTTCTAAAGGAGGGGTTGGCATGTCTTTGTGGGACACTTGTAATGTCAGGTGGAGGAAAAGGAGGAACTCTGTTCAGATGTGCGCCTGGGCACTGGCTGCCGGTGGAGGAGAGGTGTGTGCTTCCCGTCTCTGGTTCACCACTGCGGCCAAGGTCAACGGATACGTCTTGCTATAATGACAGGCTGAGAGAGTTGGGGGTGTTCAGTTTGGAGAAGAGAAGGCTCCCGGGAGACCTTAGAGCGGCCTTCCAGTATCCAAAGGGGGCCTACAGGAAGGCTGGAGAGGGACTTTTTACCAGGGCATGGAGCGGTAGGACGAAGGGGAATGGCTTCAGGTCGGAAGATGGGAGATTTAGATTAGATATGAGGAAGAAATTTTTCCCTGTGAGGGCGGTGAGCCCCTGGCGCAGTTGCCCCGAGAAGCTGTGGCTGCCCCATCCCTGGAGGTGTTCAAGGCCAGGTTGGACGGGGCTGGGAGCAACCTGGGCTGGGGGGAGGTGTCCCTGCCCAGGGCCGGGGGTGGCACTGGGTGGTCTTCAAGGTCCCTTCCGACCCAAACCATTCTATGGTGATTCTACGATAACGCAGCAAATGGAAGAGAGGGACTTCTTTCCTGTTGCTGGGACTTGCTCTGTCCCCATTCCTGTTTCACAGTGTTCCTTCTGTTGTTGAAATTTAAAATAAAGCACTGCTGGAGCCGGGAAGCCTGAGCGAGGATCGCAGCTTTCCCCTTCCGCGGTGCTCAGCACCATGGGCAAAACTGTACATCGGGCATAACGAAATGAAGGACTTGCGAACCTCCCCTGGCCTCGCCTTGCCAGAAGGTACCCTGAGAAGGGACAGCTGCATTTTTTTGCCACTTGCCGCAATAAAGCACTGAGGCAGAGCGTCCCTGGAAGCGGAGCCCTCCCTTCCCGGGATGTTCCTGCAGCTGCAGTCACTGCTCCGAGCACGGAGTTGGGACGCGGAGGTTGCAGGAGCTGTGCCGTGCCATGCCTAGGGGAATTTCCCAGTGCTCTGAGCCACCGCCGGTCCTGAGGTACACATCTCGGTGACATTCCCTGCTGCGAGTTCCTGACTCACTGTCAGCTCGTCTGGGCTGCCGGGATGCGGGTGGAATCACTGTGCAGGTCCTGCTCCCCCCGGGTTCACGAGCGGGCTCTGTTCCTCACCCAGCACGTGGAGCAGAGCGGCACAGGGAGCTGACCCCATGGCTTCGACACGCAGAGAGATGCTTCTGGCTTTAGATACGACTTTTTTCTTAATCAATATTCGTAACAGGATTTCCTTTACTGAGCTGTCAGCTGCGCATAACTGACCTTGATTATGTCTTGCAAAGGAGTTTACTTCCCAAAATGATGCTTTTAGAGGTCTCTCATACATGCAAGGTTTGCTTGGCCAAGTCTTGACCTGCTGGTTTTTCCTCTTCCCTGTGCCTTCAGAGAGAACATCTTGATAAGCAGAGCCTCTCTCATGCCCACATCTCTGCACTGTGAGCCCTTTTCCCTGTGTTCTCTGAAACCAAAGAGCAAAAAGCAAGATGTTACAGAGGTACTAGAAGATGAGATCTGGGCACGCTGGCAGCTCTGTATTTAAAAGGCAAAATGCTTAGGAACTGAACATTTAAGGAGCAAACATTCAGCTGGACTTTTGCTGATTTCAGCAGGATTAGGGAGAGTGACAGCTGGGGATGGAAGTCACCGCTGCTCCGAGTGGGGTAGGACAGGCTGGCTGTAAGAGGCACGGCACCTCGGGAGCTGGGGTCTGCCTGGGAGGGCGTTCGCACCAGGGCTGCGGGGTGATGGGGGGACCGGCAGAGGGATGGCAGATCCTGTGGTGTGCTGGTATGAGCTGGCAGGGCTCAGCCGGCGAGGCTGTGGTGGGCACGGTGTCGAGGAAGCGATCTGGCTGGAGGGTGCTTCATGTGGCCATCGGTCTGGGGCTGCCTCCCTCATTAATAACACCGACTCCTCCAGCGCTTTCTGAGTGCTCAAACCTTCCCTAAACTCCACATCTCTCCTGCGCAGCTCCTGCGTCCTGCTGAGGTGTGGGGGCAAATGGGAATGATGTTGTTTGAGAGCCGGGGCAGCTCTCAGAGCCGCTCTGCGTTCCCCTGGCAGTGCTTTGACCCTGATCGCGGGACCGTATTCCCCCACATCATCCAGCTTTAAGGGCATTTCACGCCCTGAAAATCAGAGCACCCCCATCCATATTCCCCCAGCCTGTGGGCAGCGGGAGAAGTCATTTCTGTTGAGAGTGTGAGGTTGCTTGAGGTGCCCAGAACCGTTACTGTTTAGCAGCGGCGTGTGTTTTTGTGTTCACTTCAATGTCCTCCTTGTGGAGAATACCTCAGTTCAGCTCATCAGCAAGGAAGCTCCCAGGAGCAGCGGGAGACATGAAGGGAGGACAACATGCTTCCAACGGGAGACATTGAGCAAGGGGGAACAGTCTGCTGGCAGCCTGCACCAGAACCTCATCATAGGAAATCACGGCGCTTTAAAAAATCCTCTCCTTTGACAGCGACTCAAGTTTGTAACCTGCAGTTGATGTGTAGGGTTGGAACAAAGCTTGGTCTGGCCTGGTTTGCTAGCTCCAAAATACCAAGGAAAGAACACAGGCTGTGTGGGAGAGTGGGTTGGAGAGCTGAGGGCTGGCTCAGGTGCCTCTCTTGAGGCTGCGGGCACCACGGGAAGCGCGCTGCATCGGAAGGGTGCAGGCGAGCCCTGCAGGACAACCCTGCTCTCTTCGAGCTGCTAAAGCTGAGCCACGGGGAACCGATCTCACAGCAGCACGTTGTACCTGCTGGCTCTGAGGGGATGTGTGACAGACAGCTTTAATGTGCGATGAGTTCGTTAGCGCCTACAGGGTGACATTGCCGTATCTCCCAAACGGGTCTGAGGGGTCTGTATTCTGGGAAAAGGATGCCCTCAGCAGGAGGGGGAGACCTGGGCAGTGTCAGTGCTGGTGGGGATGGGTTCTACTGGAAAAGCACCAGTGCTAGGGGTACTTGGATTTCTTGCTCTGATAGTCCTTGACTCCTCAGGCTTCTCTGAGCTGTTGCTGGGGAGTAGCCAGGGAGCCCTGGGAGCTTCTCCGAGGCTGGAGTCTGCAGCCTGCTTACCTGGCAGGTCTGACCTCCCATCTTGTGTCTGCAAAAATTATACTCCTAATTTATGTGCGTTCCTATTTGTTTTCTTCCCATAATTGTGCCCCTGATGTGCAACCTACACGACAGCTTCCTTTTGATTAATTGCACTGAAATGAGCCCCAGTAACGTGTCACGAGCAGTACAGACTCAGCAGTCGGAGGGCAGCGCTGATTGCATCGCTATGCAAATAGCATTTCTGGTCACGTTTGGTGCCAGGTGATCATTGACTTCGGCGCTGACGGATGGTTACAGTCATTTGGGACAGCTATGTCACATGAAATTTGTCAGATCCCCATAAAATGAAAGAACATAACAGTACTGTAAAAAGCATTGAAGATAAGATTTGGTTACCTTTATTAAGATTTCTTTTATCTGAATGATGCTTCATTCCTCCCATTAATTCTCTGCTCATAATTTTCCTGCTTTGAAGTTTCTCAAAAACGAAACATCCGTTTTTTATTACCTGACTTTGAAATAGCTGGTGATGCTCCATGAGACCTCTTGTGCTGTTAGAGGCTATTAGAGAGCAGAGAAGGTTTCCTTACAGGCACGAAGAGAGCAGAACATCTCGTGCCCACATCACTGCAGGTCTCCTCGCTCTGGTCTGTAGCTGAAATTCGTCATTTTCTCTAACTGAGCCTCTGTTCAACAGGTGAAGCAGATCATGGAGGAGGCGGTGACGAGGAAGTTTGTGCATGAGGACAGCAGCCACATCATCTCCTTCTGTGGTGAGTCTCTGGTGGCGGGATGTTGATGTGAACTGGGGCCTGGAGCATCCTCTTCATCTTGGGCTTTCCCTGCCAGGTGCTGGGGCTGCAGTACGTGCGGTTCCTGGGAGCATGTTCCAGCTCTGGGATGTTCTGCTGGGGCTGGGGAGGTGCTTAGTGCCAGAGGATGAGTTGTTCTGGCAGCGGTCTGAGTCCCTGGGGCCTTCACTCTGGGCTTAAAATATACTGAGATATGTCAAAAGAGGGAGGGATGTTGGCAGCATATACAGTCATTTAAGAAATACTAGAAATAATTTTTTTTTTTAATTCCCATGAGAATTGATTCAACAGGAAGTCTGTTAAGTCCAAATACTTCTTTGCTATTACGGAATAGGAATTTATGGAAAGGAGTCTCCAGTCTGCATGAGTGCAGGAGCAGAGAGGCTGGAGGCTGCTAAAGAATTTTAAATGGAGTTTGTGGAAGATCTGTTCTGATATTGTGCAGGATTCGGGCTTGGTTTCTGGCAGCTGTGCTCTTCACTTAACCTGCTTTTTTCACCTTTTTTGTTTTCTCTACTGGTGTGAGAATTTTGTAAGTGTTTCAGAATGGATCCATCAAAATATTGACAAAGTGTTTTTTAAAAAACCTCCCTGAAGAGCTGTTGGCTTCTGTCTGCGATACGTGCTGGGGGGACTCTGGGCGAGGACTGTGGAGCAGGAGAGGAGGAGTATTTGTATCCCAAAGGTGGTGTGGAGCAGGAGGGGGTCGCCTTGTTCCTGGTGGCATATGTCACGAGTTTGAGGCCAGGTCTCAGCACGCTGCCCGGTGCAGAGCTCAGCAGGCCAGCGCATCCCAGGAGGAGAGTTTGGGGCAGGCTGCCAGCTCCCATGGAGCAGCACGGTTTGCGGCAGCCCAAACTGCGACTGCGATGCAGTAACGCACGGCACAGCCGGTGAGCTCTCTTGGCAGCGGTGCCGAGGCTCCTCTCGGCAGCTGCTCTGCACTGGAGAAGGTTTCTGGGGGCTGGAGACGGTTTCTGGGGCCTGGACCAGCCGACAGAGCGGTGCCAATGGCCCAACACATTGGCTCCCCATCTCTTCTCCAACAGATGAAAACATAATTTCTCCCTTTAGTAAGATCACTGCTGATCATCAGAGGAGACTTTGCAATCAGGGTGGCAAAATGAGATTCTTTCGATTGTTTTGGCCCTTCTGTGCACCTTTGGTCACCTGTTCAAATGGGAGAATAAGCGTCTGCCTTGGACACAGTTAATGCCCCGGGTAAAGCAGCTTCTTCAGCAGCTTCAGTTGTCTGGTCTGCCAGGTGCTGCAAGGGTCAGCGTTTGCAAAAGTGGGGAGACCTGGCTGGTGGACTGGGGGGGGTGTTTGAATTTCAAACCTAAGCAGAAACCAATTAGTCTATTGATAGCAGGGCAAGCAGTTCAGGCTGTGGGATGAGTGCAGTGGTTGCAGCCCAGGAGCCCTGGCATGGAACCAGCCCCTTTGTGCTAGGTGCTGCGTGGATAAGAAGACTCCTCAGCCCCTCGGGGGTGCAGGTGGGATGGAGCTGGAGCCAGATGGGGGCTTCAAGGAAACAAAGGGACAGCATTAATCAGGCACGTGAGCTGTGGTTTCTGTGCCTCGGCAGCCCTGTCAGCATCAAGTGTTTACCCACTCAACCAGAGCTCGAGAACGTGCTTTGGCAAGGTGCCTGGTGCCCTCCATCTGCCTCCATCTCCTCACTAGCAGCTGTCTAAGAGATGGATACTGGTTTTGGGAGACAGTGACCGCTATGGAAGAAGAGCGAGTCCCCTGCTGTCCTCCAGGTTGGAAGTAGGCTTGCACCATGGTGTTTTTCCTGCGTGCCGTTGTTTTTGAATCCATTCGTAGCCTCCTCCTTTGGCAGTGTTACGTAGAGCAGCAGTCAGCATTGCACAGGACCGTTCTGCCAGACCCCTGCCAGCCGCAGTGGTTCTCCCTCCAGGTGCTGCTCTTCGGGACAGGTGGATACAAAAGCTGTTGCTGCTGGTCACTGACAGCACTGGGCAAACGGTGGAGGTAGTTTGCCAAAGGTGGCTTGCTGAGGGCTAGTGATTGTGCTGAGTGTCTTCCCCTGTTGTGCTTCCCTGCTTGTGTGCGTGAGATAAGGCTCCATCCACCAAAAAGGGTGGAATTGCCCTTTCTGGGATGCTCCTTGAACTATGCGAGACAAAGTTCCTACACTGGACTCCTGATGGAAGTGCTTAGAGTTCCCTCCACCCACTAACTCCCAGCGGAGGATGTCTTTTTGTGGAGCGCAGCATCCGTCTCTGCCTGGAAGGGTCTTTTGGGGAGTGCAGTGTTTGTGCCTGTGCCCCAGCAGAGCTCTGGCATGGGTAGACGTCCCATCTGAAGGTGGGTGCTGCCCTTTCTCCTGGCTTGGTCTGATCTCGCACGCTGACTAGTCGCCCATGCCCTGCTGCTGAGAAAGCCGTGCCTCCCCGGCTGTTTAGCAGGCGGCGGTGATCTCCTGCCGAGCTCGTGCTCGCCTGCTGCCCTCTCCGTTTCACGCATTTCTACTGAGAAGATGGACAGAGGAGGCATCATCGTAGCTCTGCTGGAAGAAGCTATGCTCCCTCTCTGCCCACTCACCAATTTTGCAGCCCTGGCGCGCCGTGCTATCCGCCACGTGCCGACTCTCGCTGCTCCCGGCTGCCGCGGTAGTGTCTATGGCAACCCGCAGGGTGATGGCTGAGCAGGCAGGCTGCAGCGCCAGCGGCTGCAGAGCTGGAGTCTGGGCCCAGCTCTGCCACGTAGTGGAGGTAACATTGTGGGTTCCCATGGCCTGAGCCTTCCTAACAGCCACGGCCTTCCTCCTCGTCGCGGTCCTGGAGGTCTGTGAGGAGTCCCTGTGGGCACCGCTGGGCAGAGCCTGGCCTCTGCAGTATGCCTGGGTGCTCCTGGAGCAGAGCGCGGGCACCTCCTTGGCCCTTGCTGCCGTGCAGTGGTGAGCCGCCGAGACCAGGGGCCTTGCAGTTGCCTCTGCAAAGCACTTAGGTGGCAGAAACAACCTGTGTTTCTTTCTGCAGGGCACAGAGCTGCTGACAAACCTTCCCTGCTTTCTGCAAAGAAGCAGTGTTAAGGGAGGGAGGCTGTTGTGCCCTGCAAGTGATACAGCTGAAAGGGCCTTAGGAGAGACTGTTACCAGCTGCCAGAAAAGCCACATGGCGGTTTTATCCGTGGCTTGCTGTTTGCTGTCCCCTCTCCTCCCCAGGTGACAGCTAGCCAGCCCTGTGGTCCCTGCTCAGAGCCCGGCATAGCTGCAAGGGCAGGCGCTGTTCCTGCAAATGGAGGAGCCCGGCTGTGCTGCTGCGGGGTGTCTGCTCGGCATCGTTACGGCCGGGCAGTTGGGACGGGGAGGTGGACCTCACGGGGTCCTCGGCTGAGCAAGTTTCTTTAAAGGGCAAAGCAATAAACTCCCCTGTCATCCTGTGGCTCAGTCCTGGGACTGAAGCTGCCGGGAACCTCTGTGCTGCTCTACCCAGGCACCACAAACCCTGGCTTCCAGGTGAGGGGGCGGCAGCCTGTGCCCGTTCGGAGCCTGACCTGCTTGCTCTGCCCGTCGCTCTCAGCGGAGATGTTTGCTGAGTTACAGTCAGCTGCGCTTCCAGCACGCCCAGGCTGGGGCCGTGCGGCTGCCGCTGAGCAAACGCTGCAGGCAGCCTGCGGAGGGGGAGCAGCACTCCTCAATTTACAAATAGCTGAAGGGCAGCTTGCTAATTTGGAGACTGGGAAGAAAACGACAGAAGTGATGACAACTAGCTTTTGAAGGAGTTGCTCCGAGAAGGCTCATGCGGCACTGTTGCCGCTGAGTAAGACTGTAGCATCCGCAGACAGGCACAAAAAAGAAAGAGAAGGGAGCTGTGAGGTCTGCTTTGGAGAGCATGTAGGCTGCCTTCTTCCTTTGCTCTGGTGCCCTCGCATGAGATACGTGCAGATGCTTGTTTCAGGCCCGTGTGCCTTTGTACGCTGTCGACCGAATGGCATCGAAAGAGCAGAACAGACTTCAAGGTGTGACTCATTCTCTGCTTTTCTGTGCAGCACGAGGCTTCGCAGCCTGCAATTATTTATAGCCTCCTGCGACACGGAGCTGAGGCATCCAGGCACGAAGGGCTCGTTGGTTCCTTCTGGCTTCTTAATGATGCTACTGCACTTTCACTGGCTTCTGGTGTCTACACCTTCTGGTCTGTCTGCTGTTGTGCTCTCATTTGAGTGGTATGTGCACCTTCCTTGGTGTTATGACTCCCCGTGAGTCGGGTGAGCTTGTAAATAACCCCTTTCTCTGACAAGCAGAGCGTGCTGCAAGGCTGGCTCCGGGTAGGCAGAGCTGCCCTTTTCTCGGGGGTGAGCCTTCTTCCTCGCAGAGCCCTCCTCGTCCTCCGTGTAGCCAGTGTACCGCAAACCCCTTCTGATGAAACCAGTGGTCTGGCAGGAAAGGGCAGCTGCCCTGTTTTGCCTGCAAGGGAAGGGGTTGAAGCAGACAAACACAAGTTGGCATCTGTCACGTTCACGCTGCCCTGGGAGGCTGATGGGGAGCCGGCAGCAGGGCTGGGGGCCTGCGGGAGCCGAGGGGTTTGTTGTCCACATCAGTGCTAAGACTGCCTTTATGCTCAACACCTGCGTGGTTTGAAGCGCGCCAGGCCAGAGCGCTCTCGGGATCTCAGAAATATCTTTAGTCTTTTGCCCAGAATCAAAACTTCCACCTTACCTGGGTGTAGATGCACAGAGCCCCTGCGCTGTGTGTCTCTGCTGTAGGTTATATCCGTGGGGATGGGGAAAATCTCTTCACGGTGTCTGTTTGCAGTGGTGACAGTAAGTTTTGAACTGGGCTCAAAAAATCATAAGGTTAAAAAAGAACCTACCATTCCTGCTGCATTTAGCATAGACAAGGCGCTCAGTTTCTGTGCTCAAACCTCTGAGCCGCTGGGGGAGCACAAGGAGAGGTTTTCCTATGGAGACTGCCCATTTGTGTGTAGTTTTGCCAGCAGGAGTAGTGCTTTGGAGAGGTTCAGGCTACGGCGTTGAGGACAGTTGCTGATGACCGCTCCATCTTGCTGGAGCGTGCTGGGAGGCTTTTCACCAGTCTGGGTTTTCTCCCACGTGCTGTTCTCTAGCTGGCAGGGAGGTGTGATGCGCTGGCCGTAACGTGAGCAAAGCAGTCTGCTGCTCTCCTGCGTGAGCATGAGTGCTCTCACTCGTCTGCTGGAAATTTGGAGTGGAACTGACGGCACATTGCATCGTGCTCGGCAGCTCCGGCGCCCAGCTGCACCAGGTGAGTGCTGGAGCCTGGCCAGGCTGCCACTCGCGGTGGAGGTAGAGGCCACCTCCGAAGAGCTGGAGATGGCTGCTTGAGAATGGGCAAATCCCCTAAAATACAAATTGGAGGAGGGGATAACGGTGTCCAGCCCAGTGCTGGCAGCAGGCACTGGGGCTGAAGTCCAGCTCCATCAGTAGAGCACTGATGTTGGCAGTGTGGTCCCACAGAGACCTCACCCTCCGTTCATTCTTGGTGGAGAGGGGAAACCTCCCCAGGTTTTGAAGGTGCTGCTGTGATTTGCTGTATGTCAGCATAACCTTCCATTCCAAAATCAAGACTGTGATTTTTCTGCTTGCAATTCCACTTCCAGCTGGCTCCTGAACTCACTTGACTGGGGTCGACGACTGTTGCTCCGCCACGGGAGTTTTGCAGCGGAGAGCTGCCCGAGCTTTTGGGAGGTGCCTGCTCCATGGCTGGGTACTCTGAAATGGGCATGACTGGGTGCAGTCTCAGGCATGTGGAGTTGTTTGTGCCTGTCCCTTGTATTTCAGCCTTGGAGCACAGAACAGAGGAATGAAGGGATGTGCGGTGGGGTGATTTCAGTGTGTGTTGAAGGAGAGGTGAGTCTTCTTGCATTTGGTCCCAAAGCCATGAAGCCATCTGGTCTTACTTTGCAGCTGCAAATTGTCCTCTGGGACTGGTAGGAAGACCCATCCGTGCATGGGCTGTGCTATTTGTAGCGTGTCTGGGCTTCAGGAGAGTTTGCGTGGGGCTTTGTTTAAAAACTAGGTATCCATCCAGCGGCTCTGAGTGGCTGGTTTTGGGTGAGCAGAACTCAGCTGCCCCGAACGCGTTGCTTTTCCACTGTTAGCACGGGACGTGTCTCGCAGCACCTGAGATGCTGCGCGCCTGCCCTGCCTGCTCGGCGGTGAACTCGGGCATGGCACTAAGTGGGGCAGAGATAATGAGAGCATCTCTCAGCCCGAGGAGCTGATGTTGATGGGTCTGCCTGAAATGTCTTTTTAAATGTCTCTGTAGAGTTGTTCAGCTGTAGGAAAAAATGCCTTTCCAAGCGAGAGGCGAATCGGCATCTGCTGGGCCGCTGCAGGGGAGGCTCAGCGTGGCTGGCTCTGCAGCGTCGCGTTCCTGGGGAAGGAGGGGTGCCGGTGTGCCAGAAAGCTTGCTGTCAGACCCAGATCGATCGCCTGCAGAACCGTGGGTCTGTGTAATTTTCCAGTGCTTTGATCAGCCTGTTTAATAAGTCTGTGTTTGACACTACACATCCATCCTGAGCCCTCCCAGGGGACTCCGGCAAACAGATTGCCAGTGGAGCCTGTACGTGTGCGTGTCTTTCTGTGGAGTCATCGCCGTCTCCCATCAGCAGCAGAGTTGGCTCCCCGGGCTGCCTGCTTGCCGTGTGCCCGGGCAGGGAGCCTGGCAGGAGAGGGCAGGCGGTCGGTGCTTTCTGGGCACTCGCCGTGGTTTGGTGAGTGCCTGACGCTGCCTTTCGGCAGAGCCCTGTGCAGGGAGTTAAGCGAAGCTTTGCGGGGGGCTTTGCTGCCGAGTACCAGCTGCAAGGAGCCAACCGAGTCACCACGAGCTGGGAGGATCTCCCAAGCCAGACCGAGCCTCTGGCGTTGCCTGTGGTTTATCCCCAGGTTCTCTGTTGCCTTTAGTTTTTTTGGGAAAACGTTTGTGTGAAGACTAAGATTATTTTTTTTTGTGAAAAAGATGCCCCATTTCCTCTGCTGCTTTAGAAATCCACAGTGTGCGTGTGTCTTGCTCCTGAGCTGTCTCCTTGCTTGGACCATCCCAGCGTGGGGGACCAGCGGGTGCAATCTCCTGTGCCAGCCTTACCCATCCCTCAGACTGGGCCGAAGGGAAAACTTCCGTGAGTTGTTTGGTTTCTCTACAATCCTCAAGAAACCTGTGAGGAGCATGTCAGCCTGTTTGTCTGCAGAGCAAAGCAATTATCCTGCCTGGAGAAGATGCAGTGCTCTTGCTTGTTAGTTGTTTCATGTCTGATGAGGACGTTTTCCTGAAGGCCAAGTGGGGATGTTCTCTGCCTTAAAATATATTGTCTGAGAAGTTTTACATCCTGTCCTTCTAGATAGAAGGATTGATCTACTCCAGCAGAGGGCTACAAAGATGATGAGGGGACTGGAGCATCTTTCTGATGAGGAAAGGCTGAGGGAGTTGGGTCTTTTTAGTCTGGAGAAGAGAAGACTGAGGGGGGATCTTATCAACGCTGATAAATCCTTCAAGGGAGGGTGCCAGGGGGATGGGAACAGTCTTTTTTCAGGGGTGCCCAGTGACAGGACAAGAGGGAACGGGCACAAACTTGAGCACAGGAAGTTCCATCTCAACCTGAGGAGGGGGTTCTTTGCTGTGCGGGTGGCAGAGCACTGGCAGAGGCTGCCCAGAGAGGGGGGGGAGTCTCCCACTCCCATTCCAAACCCTCCTGGAGGCCGTCCTGTGCCACTGCTGGAGGTGACCCTGCTCTGGACTGGGTGAGCTCCGGAGGGCCCTTCCAACCCCAAGCATTCTGTAATTCTGTGATTCTGTGATTAATGATGGTGGCTGGACTGATGAGCACACTGGAGAGAAAGGGGAGAGACTCGTGCACTGAGCTTGCGGAGAGACCCAAGTCTGGTGCGCCGTTGTCAGTGCCCTCCCCCATGACACTGCAAAAGCCTGCTCTCTGTCCCAGGCTTGGCTGGGGTTGCTGGCCCCATAGACAGACTGGTCACCTGAAATGGTTTCAGTCCCCTTTAGCCACGGGAGCCGCGCCAGATGCATCACTGCGCAGCGTACAGCCACACTCAACTTCCAGCTGTTAAACCACAGATTAACTCTTCACTCCCACAGGCTTAACCTGAGTGACTCTGCATGAGCGGGCTCTTGGCAGCTCCTGATCCATGCGATTACTGCCACGCCATGAGCTGGTTGCTCCTCTGCTGGGAAAATCACCCCTCCGGTAACAGCGATCGTGCCGGTGCAGACCTGGAAGCAGGATTGCAGCCTCTGTGCATGCTGACATTTCCCAGCGTTAGCATCAATCTGTTTGCATTCAGGATATCATGTAGCGGAGCCGGATCCTGGCTCCTTTCGGAACAAAGGGCTGTGAGCACAGTGGTCCAAGTCCTTTCTCCCATTCTGTTTTATGAATGAACAAAGCACTCTGAGAAATCCTAATGCAGGCTGCTAGCTGGGCACGGCAGCGCGGGCTGCTCGCTGTTGGTGGCACAGAGATACCACCTCTGTGGTGCGAAAGCTGCACGTTCCCGTTTCAGCACTAGTCTAGTGATGCTCTTTAGGCTGTTGGTTGGTCAGAGAAGTGAGTCCAAGACAAGTTATTCTGCCTGACTAGCGGTGACTCCTAGGTGATTTCAGGAAGGCTCTGGATCTACTTTAACAGGCACAAGTTAACTCTCCATTGAAGTACTTGGCACACCCACCGTTCATGTTTACTTCCATCAAGCTAGCCCTTCTGTTCAGATTAGCTGAACTTCTAATAGATGTCACCGACCTCAATTTTTCTGGTTTACAAAACTGAAATTGTAGCTCTGTATAGTCAGCAGAACTGAGGACCCTGCAGGCAGAAAAGCCATACCACTGTCTGCTGCTTTGGGTCAAAAGACATCTGGGCTCCCTAATCTCCTGTCTGCTTAGGCAGGAATAGAGCATGGCGCTGGTTTCCTCTTGGGAAATGTTTCTGCTGTGGAGTAAGGTCACGGGTGCAGTGGGAGACTGGCTGTTGTGACGTGGCCTCCGAGTTCTCCTGCTGCTTCAGTAACGCCTTTGCTCTGTTGCAGCTGCTGTGGAAGCCTGTGTCTTGTACGGCTTGAAGCGGAGGGCGGCGGGATTCCTACGCAGCAACAAGATAGCAGCTCTGTTTATGAAGGTGGGCAAGAGCTTTCCTCTGGCGGAGGAGCTTTGCAAGAAGGTGCAAGACCTGGAGCAGCTCATTGAGAATGCGTAAGGCACCAGCACTGCTGTTACCCCGCAGGTTGCTTGCGTTTCGGTGTGGGTGTGTGGTTTGGGTATGGCAATGTCCAACTCGAGCCTCTGCTGGATGAAGTGCTCTTTCAGTGGAGCAGAGTCCTGTCTTAGGCTTTTGGTATCTTGACTGAACTGGCTGCTTTTCTAGGAGACTGTAAGTTGCAGTTATGGTTTGAGTTAGGATGGATAAGTTCTTACTTCCTCTGCCCCTTGTCTCATGCTGAGGAGCAGCTAAGCGTGTTTGCTCCTGAACTGTCACGGTTTATGAACCAGCGCGCTAAGCCAACTGGAACCAAATTTGGTCTGCCTCAATGCACAGGGCGTGAACCTGCAGTAATTCAACATCTGTTTGAGAGTGGCTTACTCATCCTTGGACAGGAACCAGGGCAATGAATGGTGCAGCTACCTGGGGGCAGGAGTCTTTACGTTGCGCTTTGCTTGTGAACTGCTGTCCTCAGGCACCAGTGGAAGAGGTGTATGGGCTGGAGGACTCTGCTGAGGCAGAGGCTTGTTCTAGGGTGCATTTACAGTGGGAAACCTATTTACTGAAGTCAGTTTTCAAATACAGTTATGGGCCTTCTGGAGTAGGGGTGGAATAGATGAAGGGAGCAGGCTCCAGAGCCCTGTCCCCCCGTGGTTCCCTGGGCATCCCCCAGTCGCCACAGTCAGCACCACTGGAACCCCGGCCTCGTGTCCCACGAGGTGCCGCGGGTGCCCTGGGCTCCTGCGGTGCTCAGGGATGAGCCAGTGATGTTGTTGTCGTTTGCTTTTTGCCTCTAAAGACGAAATCAAGTGCAGGGCATCCCGGAGAACGTGCGCAAGATGCCGAAGCTGCCCAACCTGTCTCCTCAAGCCATCAAGCACCTCTGGATCCGCACAGCCCTCTTTGAAAAGGTCTTGGATAAAATCGTGCATTACTTGGTAGAAAACAGCAGGTGAGTGCTGGCACAGGCCAACCATTTGCTCCTCCCAACTCTCTACCAGCATCCGCCCCTTCAGATGGTCCTTGAGGTGTTACTGGCTGAGCTGTGTCCAAGTGGGCCAGAGAAGTCCCTGGATGGGACAGGCCAGAGAAGTCCCTGGATGGGACAGGCCAGTTGTGCCGCTCTGTGCCCAGCACGGGGACTCTGACTGATTCCCTGCTGCTGGTGGCCACTGTACACTCCCTAAAATAAAGACAGGCCACGCTTGCTCTGCTGACAGCTGGGTTGTTGGGCACTGCATCATCCTTGTCTTCTGAAAACTCCATGCTATGGCATCCTGTCCTGGGGAGCTGTCATCTCCAGTCCTCAGGATGTTTTCTTAGGAGATGGTGGTGCTTGCAATGTGCTGCAGGAGGGCATCTATTCCCACGGAATTTCGCGGCTAGCAGAAACAGCCTGTTAAGGGTTTCTTGCCCTCTCACCATCGAGGAGCGATACAGAAAGAGAAGGGCATTACAGTGATTGAAAACTACTGTCTCTATCATTTTGCAGTCCTAGGGGGCTGAAATGCTACAGCATTCTGCTCTCTTATTTCTTCTAGTAAGTACTATGAGAAAGAAGCTCTCCTGATGGATCCTGTGGATGGGCCAATTCTTGCATCTTTATTGGGTAACACTTTCCTCTTACCCTACTTTGATAGCTTGATTTCCAAACTTGTGTTCCCGGTTCTGTGATCTGGGATGTGAAATGCAGTTGTTTCCTAGTAAGAACTTCAGAAAACTGAACAGCGCTGGACAGGTAGCCCTGTGGAGTGTGTGTAAAGCCTGAGTGATGCCCGGCTGCCGAGCGCTCAATAGAGATGGGGAGCGTCAAGGCTGAGCTTGGGGTTTCCTCTTTCTTGCAGAGGTTTCTGGTGGGCACAAACCAGGGCTGAGGCCGGGGTCTGGGAATCAGCGTGGGGCTGCAACGCAGGGCTCGGGATGCACGTGGCCGGTCAGGCAGTGGGTTATCGCTCGCTGCTGGCGTTGGTTGAGCCCTCTGCGTCCTTCACTGCTGTCATACAATGCAGCAGCAATGTGTGCTAAGCCTGGTGCTTGTTGCCTGCTGTCCCACCACCCCTGCTCCGAGATGCTGGGCTCCGGGGATCTGAGAAGTGACCAGTCATTGGAACAACACCGATGACTTCCTTATGTTTGCGATTTTCTTCTCTGTGCAGTGGGGCCCTGTGCACTGGAGTACACGAAGATGAAGACTGCTGACCACTTCTGGACAGACCCCTCAGCTGACGAGCTGGTTCAGAGGCACCGGATCCACAGCTCGCACTGTCGCCAGGACTCGCCCACCAAGCGCCCGGCGCTCTGCGTGAGTCAGGAACGGCCAGCCTGGGAGGGACAGTCCCTCGCAGCGCTTTCCTGGCGTGCACAGGCAGCGCTGTCAAGGCTTGAGGCTCTATCCCTTTGAAAAGGGCTGCAAAGCCCTGTGGTGAGAGAAGGTAGAAAAGTGCAGTTACTCGAAGTCTTAAAGGCAGAAGTGCCAGGAACACGGGCCATGGAGACTGCAGGCGTGCTGGACCAACGCAGCACTGCATCATGGGGTCTCCACCCTTTGGGAACAGCATGTATGAACGAAAAGCAAAGGCAGTTGAAGTCTGCTCTGTTTATTGCAAACAAAGCACACTCCTGGGGCTTCTCTAAGTACAGAATCAGGCTTGGCCAGAGCCAGGAATCCTCTTAGAGGACACAAAGGGAAACATTTCTAGTAGTGACTTTCTTAAGTGTATAAACGTGGGGGGAATGAGCTTTCAGGAGAAGCTTTTTGAAAGCAAGAGGCGTCTGTGCTGACCTCACGTTTGTAGGTGGATCTCTTCCAGATTCAGAAAAGGCATTCGAGTGGCAGTATGGATGACCGGCCATCACTGTCTGCCAGGGACTACGTAGAGTCGCTGCACCAGAATTCCCGAGCCACGCTCCTCTATGGCAAGAACAACGTCCTGGTGCAGCCGGTAAAGTACTTGCTGGGGCACCGGGGTTTTACAATACTGCTCTGCTCCCCGCCAGGTGATTCTATCCCAAGTAGCTCTTTGATGGAGAAAAGCACAGGCTCATTTCTACTCTGGGAAGGCAGCGACTGGACTGCGCTTGCTGAGGTCCTGGTGATATGGATCCTCCCACCTGAATGGAGGAGCTCTTCTGTCTGAGTAGAAACAGGCTCCTCTCTTGACCAGAGGCCACAAAACGCCTCCTGCTGCCCCTTCCTGCTTATTGTAGTCAAATAAATGAAGTGCAGACTGCTTGCAGTTACCAGGTGGAGCTGTTAAGTTTGCCTCTGCTGGGCAGCTGCTCTCGGCCCCTTTCCAAGCTGGTGGGGTGTCCTGTTGTCTCTGCTGGGGGTTTTGCAGGGCCGCTGTGGGTGTCTCTCTGTCAGTGAGTGGATGGGCTCGGGGCAGCAGGCAGGGCTGCGTTACGGTCCAGGACTGTGCTCCAGGGCATGGCTCAGCTTCAGGTCACCTGAGGTGGTGCTTCGTGCTTCGTGCTTCTGGCGTCTTCCAGCCTGCTCTCACCAGCTCACTCTCTCCCTGTGCTTCTCTTCTCAAGCGAGATGACATGGAGGCAATCCCGGGTTATCTGTCCCTTCACCAGACGGCCGACATCATGGCGCTGAAGTGGACTCCCAACCAGCTGATGAACGGCTCTGTGGGGGATCTGGACTATGAGAAGAGGTGACTGTCTCCGAGCATGTGCTGACGTGGGGCAGAGGGGAAGCAAATGTTCCTCGGGTTCAGAGTTTGGATCTGATGTCCAAGGCCATCCATGAGTTTTCTCACTGACTGCAGAGCAAACCAATCATCCTTGAGGCTGGAACAGGAGAAGGGAGGGGGAAGAGGCCTGAGGTGGGCTGTGGGAGATGGTGTGGGATGCTGTAGTGTTGCCTGTCTCTGCTGGGAAGCGTTCAGCAAGGGAACAGGAGGGCACTTGTTCTGAAAGACGCAAAGTGGTTTCATTTATTGCCCTCGAGAATTTTAATCTGGGGAACTGAGGAGTTCATAAACAGGGGAAGAGCATCTGCAGAGAGGGAACATGAGCAGTTCCCAGATAATCATACCTTGATGACGGAGTGTGTGCCGTTTTGTGTGCCATTTCACTGCAGTCTGCAGCTGATCCTACGTGCAGGTATTCCAAGTCCCTTGGATTTAACAGAGTCCCTGGAGCTTGTTCCTCCAGGGGGCCTGAAGTCTGCTTAGTTTGCTTGGCAGGGTGTACTGCCGTGCCCTTCTGCCTGGGATTGCCTTACAGGCTGCTGGCATTTCTCGTTATAGCGGCAATCTTTTTAACAAACGAAAGAATGATGCCAAGTCCCAATTTGCCTGACAAACAAAACAAGGCAAACAAAATCCCTTTCCATCAGCAAACAGTCTGGGAAAGACGGAGTGTTTAGGACAGTGATTTTTTGACCTAGGGTAAAGATCTTCAGCAAAGCTTGCTCTCAGTTTTGTTTATTCTCAACTGTAGTTTTTGGGTTTTTTTTTTAATCTATGTTCTTTTCATCTGCCTTTACTTCTCGGCCCCTGGGCCATGCTGTTATGCCTGGTACTCTCCCCCTAAAATGCTATTTTCATCTCTACGCTACTTTTCTGAGTTCTTGACTTGGGCATCAGCCTAAACTCTAAAACTTCCCAGTGTCAAGACGTGACCAAGGAAGAGAAGAGTCAGATGACAAAGTAAGTATGAATCTACAAGGAATGACTTTTACGTACCCCTTCCCGTCTTTAACTGTCTTTATGAGCCTTTATTTTAAGCACTGTTTTTGTAAAGTGACAGATAATGCTGCTCAGAATCTGGAAAGTGCTTTGTTACAAAGAAGTGGGATGTTACTAATCGCTGACACCCTCACAGAGCGGTGCTCTTGGTAGGCTCTCCACAGAAATGAGACCTTGCATCAAGCCAAGTGTCTCCTGGCGAGATCCCCTTCCCTGGCTTCCTCGTGGCATCCCTCTGGCCCTCTGCCCCGCCTGGTGACCAGCAGCTCTCCAGCATTTTCTAGATTTGCTCCATCACCGCAAGGTGCCTGTGCTGAGGGAGCGCAGTTCTCCACCAGAAGCAATCTCTTTTGAGCTTTGAAAAACCCCACAAATTGCGAGGGTTTGTTTTCCCCTCCCTGGGGGACAGGAGCTCAGCAAAGCAGCAGTCCAGGCGTGGACTGCACCGCGCATTCCCTTGGGGCTCCAGGGCTGCTCCTGCCAGGTTCAAGAGGTTCTCCCAGCACCGCAGCAGGACGAGGAGTCCTTTCTGGGGTGCTCAAAGGAGAGTGCTCAGCTCTGCAGGGCTCTGCATCCCTCCCTGCAATTGCCAGGGTTCATGGGCACGTTGTCTGTGTCTGGGAACGCCGTGAGGGTAGAGAAACAGCCCAGGGCAGGTGGGACTGGACTTGCCCTGATTAAGCTGTAGTGGCAGGGACAGTAACAGGTTTTGGAGGGATGTTGTCACTTACTTGGGCTGGCTTCGTGGCAGTCACACTGCTGCTGGGACCTCGTCCTTTCTGTAGCTTCCTCTGGCACCAGGAGAGCTGGAGGCAGGATCTGGAGCCGATGTGGACAGAAGCAGAGCCTCTTGCATCCCTGAAGCTCACGACTTTCTCTCTTTCTCTGTTCCAGCGTGTACTGGGATTATGCCATGACTATTCGTCTGGAGGAGATCGTCTATTTGCACTGTCACCAGCAAGGTAAGGCCAGAGTTGGGGGCTGCTGGAGGGTGCTGTCACCCTGACGTTTGCTTCATTAGATCTTTGGGGAGTGCCTATACAGGGGATGTTTCGATTTGGCTCCAGGGCAAATGTCCAGAGCTCTGGGTGGTCACTACTATGTAAGTGCTTCTAGGAAACCCTTCGAACCAGCACCTGGCTGTGGTCCTTGGCTGGGAAGAACTCCCTGCAGAGCAATGCTGGGTAGTTTTCAAGGGTGCCGTCTCCCAGGCAAGCCTTCTCCAGGGCTCCAGACTTACGGAGTTAGGGAAGGATCCAAACAAGGAAGAAATTCTTTGATTTGCACACCAGAAGGGCAATTCCCCAAACCTTCTTGCCTGTCCTCTGCATTTTTGACTGGTAATGTTTCCCTCATTCACGTGTGTGTCTTCTCTCTGCTGTTGCTGTTGCTAATAGTAGACAGCGGTGGAACAGTTGTCTTGGTTAGCCAGGATGGGATTCAGAGGCCTCCGCTGCGGTTCCCCAGAGGAGGGCACTTACTGCAGTTCCTGTCCTGCCTGGAGAACGGCCTACTGCCCCATGGGCAGCTGGATCCACCCCTCTGGTCGCAGCGGGGAAAGGTAGGCACCCCAAAACTGGGCTTGTTTCTGAGCCTGCGGCACTGCGCGTTCTCGCTGGACTGTCTCAGAGCTGATGGGGAGGACCCTCTGCCCGGCATCAGTGGCTGCTGCATTTTAAACAATCCCCCTCCCAAAACCAAGAAGGAAGGTGGGCTTGAAATATGGCAGTTTGCTTTAGCTCATGGCCCTCACCAGCTAAACAGACCCTTCTGGGCAAATCAGAAGGGATGTGGTATGGCCGTGCTGGCCGGGAGGCACGGTAGGTTTGGTTCTCATGGACCTGGCCATGCTGCACGGATAACACATACCCGGTGCACAAACAGGGTTATGTATTCACCGTGTAACTGAGAGCTTAATCCAAAGGCTGCGACAGCACAGGGAACCTGCAAACATCATCTGGGCTGACAAAGCAGGTGCTCTTGTTGGGCAGGAGCTCCGCCGGCGAGGCAGTGACCACGCTGGCCTGCGCGGTCGGGCGCGGGGCGGCTTGTGAAGAGCAGGTTTTGTTCATCTAGGGGAAGGTGTTTCCCAAGCTGAGGAAGCGAAGTCCCCAGGGCTCCTCCGAGTCTGCGTCCGACAAGGAAGATGACGAAGCCACAGATTACGTTTTCAGAATAATCTACCCGGGGACACAGTCTGAATTTGGTGAGTGCGCTGGTGGAGAGTTTGCAGTGGGTTCTGACGGGGCGTATGAGCAGCCAGAGACGCAGCACTGACAGGCATGTTGCAGTTCGCCCCAGCAAATGGTTCCAGAGAAATGTGCTTTGCTTGTAACAGTACTGCCTTTTATTGGGTTGGGGGTTTATTTTTTGTTTTAACCTATCACTTTCTACTGAATCCTTCATTTCTGCAGCTGCACAACAGGCCAGGACTGCCTTAATGGTTGGGGAAAAAAGTCTTGCACGTAATTTCAGTAGTAAGGTTCGCTTCGGTAATGTTCCTTGGGGGTCACTTTTCACCACCACAGGCCTCCAGGGCCGATTCTTCTCTTGCTATCACCAGGCCAACTCGGCAAGTGCTGCATTAAATCCAGTGATGTTTCTTCAGCATTGCTTCTGCAGCGCAAAGGAGAGGTGACAGCACCCTTCTCTGTACTGCCAGGCTCGGCCCATGTGTCTTCACTCCGTAGCTCACAGGGCAAGGGAGAGGGCGCTGCTGGATTCACCAAACCAGAAATCTGTCTTAGTGTCTGGGTGTGAATTATCTGAACAATGCGCTTGGCTGAAGTGGCTGTACATTTGTCCTCACTCTTCTGTGGGATACTAAGAACAAATTTTTGATCTCTGGGAACAGCGTAGATGACTTTATAAGGGGGAAAACTGAAAGTGCAATAGACGACTTGTGGTGCACTTTTAAAAAGCTGTGAAATTTTATTAAAAACTTGTTCCTTTATTTTTGAGGCTAGAAGGGGGCAGTCGCATCTCCTGTGACTCCTCCATAACATCAGTTGAGATTATACTTAGTTCTCCCTGCCTTTAGCTGACTAACACAATTCAGTGAGTCAGATGAAAATCTGATTGAGGCTAAAATAGCAGATAGAGATGCTCCTTTCTGTTGCTTTCTTTTGATCTACCCCTTAAAATTCCATGCTGGGGGCCAAATTTTCTGTGAAATGAATTGCTGCAATTTCCTTAGCTGGCATCATCAAAGTCTGTGCGGTTCCTGTGGACCTTCCCAGAGGGGGGCGGAACTGCATCAGTTCTTTCTTCTCTACAGATTCTTCCTTTCTCCCTTTTCATTTGTGCCCTTGTCCTCTCTCTGTGTCCCTAGTTACCATTAATGGTAATTTTCATCCGTTCCTTGCATCTGTGATCTCCATCACTGCTGTGAGAGGGAAGATCGTGAGGACTCCAGCTGCAAGCAAGATAGTGGTGATCCCTAAATGGTTCCTGAGTCTCCCCATCACATCCCGACCGCCCCTTGGTGCTCTGGGCGCCACTCGGCATCAGTGTAATGCGACTGTCGTTTCTGTCTGGTACTACTGCTTGCCTGTGTTGTCACTTGACAATTCCTGCAGAGGTGTCCCCTGTCACTGCTGACTGTCACTGACCTATCGGCATCTGCTCAATATGAGGGAAAAAGGAATATTTCAACATTTTTCTTGCTAGTATCAGTTATTCAGTATCACAAGCAGGAAGAGTCCAAGGGTGAGTGAGGAAGCCCTCTCCCAGCTCAAGCTGGAATTTCTACCATGATTTAATTTCCAAGGAGGAGCAAATAGGATTATTCTTCATTAATCTTTGTCTGCATCCCACAGTTCAAGCTCATCACGATGGCCCGTTCCAGGCCAGGCGAGGCACTGAGCTGCTCAGGGTGGGGGCGGCTCGGCTCTCGGGGCTGCACAGTCCTCTCGCGGTGGCTCTGCACCCGGCCGGTTTGCGGGGCGGTGCCTGAGCTGGATCCGAGGCCATTGCAGTAGCACTTCTGAGTTTAGGCGGGGATTTAGCAAGTGACAACATGAAGAGCTACTTGCTCCTGCTGTCCCTCTCAACTTCTTCATCTAAATCTTTATCTCCTGTCTTGTGATTTGGATGCTCCCGTCTTGAATCTTGGATGAGATCCTAATGTTTGAGGGATGGGGGCTGTTCCCTTTTGGTGATCCACTCTTCCTGGGACAACAGTTGATTTCAGTCATGGTTTTTGACATCTGTGTGACAGCCTGTTGCAGCCCCTTCTCTGGAGTCTCTCTGGGTTTGGTGTTTGTTTTCTGCCTGGGTCGGCACTCAGCAGTTTAAGATTAGCTTGCTGAAGGCACTGTAGTTAATTAGCAGATGGTTCTTGCTCTCTTTCATCAATGCTCTTTTGTTTCCTTTCCTTTCTCCTGAGCTCACCAGTGCTGTGCTTACCTGGTGTGGGTCCTGCCTGGTTGCTGGAGTCTCCTTGGGAATTGTGTGGGATGCTGCGTTTGCTAATCGAAACTCTCCTCTCTGTTGACCTCCTGTAGCTCACCTGGCACCAGGGCAGTGCCAGACGGTAGCTGATGCTTCTCTCTCTGCCCTCTTACAGTGCCCCAGGACCTGATGGACACGTCGGGGGCTGGCCTGCCTCCCATGTGGCAGCCCAGNCTGCTCCTCCTGCTCTCAGAGTGGCTCTTCTGACGGTGGGCCATCCAACGGCTGCAGCCACGAAAGGTATGACAGCTCTGCTGCTGCTCGCTTTGAGAAATACAGGTGAAATGAAACCAGGGTTCCAGGGAAAGCCCAGCTAGATGGCTCAACTAGAGCAATTATGGTGCAAGTGGTGTCTCCAGCCTCACCCTCAGCTAGGTTGTCCAGGGACCATTTGCAGGTGCCAGTGGGACATGTCCAGGCTGAAGTGAGGCTTGTGCCCCTCATCTGGGACATCTTGGCTGCTTTGTGGCCGTGTCCTTGCAGCAGGAATTGCCGCTCCCAAGCTGAGCAGAGGTCCTGTGGTGTACCTCTGAAGGCAAAGCTGGAATGGTCAGATCAAAGCAGGGGCTGAGGGCACGTGTGGGAGCATTTTCTCTCCTCACATCCAGTGTGTTTTTATTGGCAGAGCTCCACTGAAGCTCCTGTGTGACAATATGAAGTACCAGATCCTCTCCCGGGCCTTCTACGGCTGTGAGTACTTGTCGCATCCGTAATGCCTTGAGATGTGTGATGGGTGAGGGATAAGGTCCTGAACTCTGGGCTAGCAGTGGTGCTGAGGCAGCAGGGCAGTGGCCAAGGGTACTGGGACCAGTTTGTTGCATACAGGGCCCTGTGTACACATGCTCGGGGTTGGGAGCAAACGTTTGAACTCTGACCCTTGGACTACAGCCCAGTGAGCAGCAGTGCTGGTGGTACAAGATGATGAGATACTGACCTGTCCCAGTAGACTGCCTGCTATGCTGCTTGGGCTGAGTGTGGCTTCAGAGGATGTCCATCAGGGACCAAATTCATCAGAGCTTTCTCCTGCACTTCATCCTCATGGCTCCCTGAGTTCCCCAGCTGAATGTTTGCTTCTGCCGGTTGCAGGGCTGGCGTATTGCAGACACCTCTCCACGGTACGAACCCACCTATCTGCACTGGTTAACCACAACATCGTGTCTCCTGATGTGCCCTGCAGTGCCAGCTCGGGACTGACTGTGGACATATGGCAGAGATACCTGCAGGACAGCACGGTAGGGATGGTACTCTTGGGGCGTGTCAGTTGTGGTGGGCTTGCGACGTCCAGGGCAGTGTCACTTAAGCGGTTGTAGCGTGGTAGGGTAAAGCACATCAAGTTCACAGAATCATAGAATGGTTTGGGTTGGAAGGCACCTTGAAGATCATCGAGTTCCAACGTCCCTGCCCTGGGCAGGGACACCTCCCCCGAGCCCAGGTTGCTCCAAGCCCCGTCCAACCTGGCCTTGGACACCTCCAGGGATGGAGCTTCCACGTTTTCTCTGGCCAACCTGTTCCAGTGCCTCACCACCCTCAAAGTTCCCCGAGAAGAGGTCAGACAGCCTGCCCCAGGCTCCCCCGAGCCCAGGTTGCTCCAAGCCCCGTCCAACCTGGCCTTGGACACCTCCAGGGATGGAGCTTCCACGTTTTCTCTGGCCAACCTGTTCCAGTGCCTCACCACCCTCAAAGTTCCCCGAGAAGAGGTCAGACAGCCTGCCCCAGGCTGCCCCGAGCCCAGGACTCCTAATGCTCCTACACATGGAAGCCGGGGAATGAAGGCTGCTCTCCTTAACATGCTTCTGTTCAGAGCCTGTCTGCAGCAGCATCTGTCACCCTGAGTGCTGTGGTCTTGAGGGGGGTCCCAGCATGCTGTTACGACAGGATAGCTGGAGAGCTGTGGCCGGTGCCACAGTCCTGACGGTGCTCAGAGGCACAGCAGTGGCCTTGAGTGACTTTGGTGGGCCATTTTCTGGTTGCAGTGAGCCAGTGCTTCCCAAAACATCCACCCCCAGGGCCCTTTGGCTCTGCTTATGCCCAAGCAGAGATCTGAGTGATCATCTGCAATGAATGGGGAGCAAGTTTGCGGGTGATCAGTGTCTGGGCAGCACTCTGGGTGCTAAAAGGCGGCACGGGCAGGCTGGGGTTGCCCTGTTGTCTGCCGTCTGTTGGCCTCTGGTCCTGCCTGCGTCTGCACTGACTCAGAGCTCTTCCCACAGACTTACGAGGACCAGGAGCTGCTGCGGCTGATCTACTACGGCGGGATCCAGCACGAGATCAGGAAGGCTGTCTGGCCCTTCCTTTTGGGCCATTATCAGTTTGGGATGACGGAGGCAGAAAGGAAAGAGGTTGGTGTGGGTGTGCTGCCACCTCAGCAGCCTGGGGTATTGCATTCGTATGTCCCGGCTATTTCACAGCTCGAAGTGTCCTTATGCCAGAGTCTACCCTGGGAACACACTGGGCGTTGTGTCTCCTTTGTGCTGCAGCTATAGATAGGAGGTGGGAGAAAAACTCGGGAATTGATTAGGCGCAAGCTGGACGCTCCCCTGTGCAGCTGTTGGTTGCTCACGTTCAGTGCCCCGTGCACCTCTGGGAGGCAGGAAGGAGATGGGTGGTCATTCTTCTGTCCCAATTTTTGTGAGGTTTTGTGGGTTGGGCTCTGGCTGTCACTGTGCTGGAGATGCGTGACTTTATGTCCCCTATAGCCATAGTTAATGCAAGTGCACACTTAACTTGTCTGTGTAGGGCTGTTTAGGGGATGGAGAAGGCACTGGTTTCTGGGCTTTTCCAGGGGCATGTGTTCAAAGACCCTCTGTCTCTCCAAACGCTGCAGGCTGATGACCAGATCCGCAGCTGTTACGAGCACACCATGGCGGAGTGGTTGGGCTGCGAGGCCATTGTCCGGCAGCGGGAGAAGGAGTCGCACGCAGCAGCTCTGGCCAAGTGCTCCTCCGGGGCCAGTCTGGATTCCCACATCCAGAGGATGATGCACAGGGACTCGACGATCAGCAATGAGGTGAGGGTGCGGGGGCTTGGGCAGGGCCGTGCCCACCCAGGCTCCATCTCGGCTTGTGCTACAGGGAGGGATGGAGGTACAGTTCTTGCTCACCCTCCTTCCCTGACCTCTGCCCGTCTTTGTGCTTAGTTACTCACCGTAATCCGTGCAAGTTAGGATTGGAGCTTTCTTACCTGTTTTCTTTCTGCTCTTCCCGAGCGTTTAGCAGTAGTCTCTTGCAGTATGACCCCAGTTTCCATACTGTGTGGTACCGCACTGACCGCGAGGTTTTGGTCTGCAGCCTGAGTGGGGTATTGAAGGTCTAACAACCTTGCTTTGGTTCTCGCAGCTGCAGTATCTGCAGCGGCACTGTACAGCGCTGCATCCGTGACCCCAGGTGAGGGTGCTGGGCACAGGAGGCCTGAAAGGCAGGGACAGCAGGGAGAGGGCAAGGGGGTCCCGGCAGAGAGCAGCAGGTCAGCCATGACCCCAGAGCTCGTTTGTGGAGCCACGCGCCCGAATCCAGACACTCTCACCAGTCCCATGAAATGTTCCGTGTGGGTACTTCTGGAGAACGAGAGAGATTCGTTACCCAGTTTGCACCCGTGGGGCACATCAGGATTAGCTCCCTGGAAGTCGGTGTTGAAGTAGAGGAAGGGAGGAAGACCATATTTTTGGCATTGAGAGGCTGTGAAACATGTCAGTGGGCTTCTTGGCTGCCTCTTCCGTCAGCTGCTCAGCACAGAAGCGGGCTGGGCAGCTGCCTGTGGGCGGGAGGAGTGGGGTGGCTCTAGGACTGGCTGTGAAGGAGCCTGTGGGGCTCGGGGCAGCCTCGGACACCGTGCCCCAGCGCCCAGCTCCACGGGACTGGCTTTTAGCAGTGCAGTGAGGAGTTAGATCCAAAGCTCGAACCAAAGGGTGTGGAGGGAAAAGCCTGTTAAAGGAAAGGCAGTCCTGGGAACAGAGTCCAGGGAGTGTTTCCGCGTGGGTTTTGTCCTTGGCGGAGAACAGCCCGGCGCAGCCCAGCGAGCAGCGCTGGGTCATCTGACCTCACGCTGCCGCACCGGAGGCAAACGGAGGCCAAGCCGAAAAGGGCCCAGTAGATGCAGCACTGGAGACTTCATCTGTTCCTCTGGGGAGACCGTGTGGATGCTTTCGGAAAGAGATGGGCTCAGCCCCAACCACACGGGCTGCGTGTGTGTACAGAGGGGGAGAGGTGGTGGGAAGGCAAGTCCGAAGCGGGGTCTGTGTGCAAGAGCTGGGTGACGCAGCTCTCGCAGGGGAGCAGAGGTGGGCTGCGCGGTCGGTGTTGCTGAAGCCCTCTGAATCATTCCCATCCCCACAGCATCTGCGCCGCGGTGGTTCTTTAGTATCCACGTCTGCCTGTTCTGGGAACGCGCGCTGGGAGGGGAGCTGGCAGAGTTAATGCACGCAAAGGTTCTCCCTTTTCCCATCTCAACCTGAGATTTCCTGTTATAAAATGCTCCCATGGCAATGGAGGAAAACTGTCGCCCTTCCTCTCTCCATCAGAGCCCTGCCCAGCAAACACCCACAATACTGGGGTGGGGACAACTCCTGCTGCTGTTCTGAAAGCGCTTTCTTTTCTGAAAGTGTTTTCTTACAACCCTATTGTTTGTGTGTGATGTCATTGCTGTCCATTGCAATGACTGTCCATCCCGACTGCGTGCAGCGTGAGCAGCCCCGGGCTCCTGCGCTGCGATAACCCTGACGCAGGGGTGGCTCGGAGAACAGGGAGGACTCGCTCTTAAGTGAAGGCTCATTGCTCAGAGGTAATCCACGAGGCAGAGCACTGAATTGGTTGCTGCAAAGCCCGACGCTTCCTTCTGTGCCTCAGCTGGAAGCCAGAAAAGGGTGCTGTTGACTTTTAGAGGGGCTGCCTGGACTGACTCTGGCTTAAAACATCAATATTTGTCCTTTAAGAAAAGGAAAAAGCATTAATATGCTTAGAGGGATTGTTTTATAGCCTGTGACTTCATCGTTTATGTAAACTAAGATGGGGTGAGCCACATTGCTGCCAAATTAGGACAGAGATTTGTAGAAATTTGCACTCCAGGGAGACAGTGTGACCTCTCTGAAGGCCAGAAGAAAGCAGTTCCTTTCAGACCCAAACAAACAGTGTTTGAACAACTGGATTGGCCCAGGACTTTGTTTTTTATCATCTTCTCCAGCAGTAAATGTCAGTGGCGGGCTGAGGCAGGGTGCTGCGCTGTGTGACAAATGTGCACAACAGAGTTGATGTGATGTGAACATCTTTCATGGGACAAATAAGAGAATTTATTGCATGCATTTTCTGCTTGTTCTTTACATGCAGATGTGCCCACCTCTGATAGCGTGGCTTCAGTCTCCCCCTGCTCCAGACACCACGCTCTTTGCCTTTTCACTGGCCTTTTCCCTCTCTCTTGCAGTCTTCTCAGAGCTGCAGCTCTGGCCGACAGAATCATGCCCGGCTGCAGAGCGACTCCAGCTCCAGCACGCAGGTGAGTGGCAGCGCTTTGTCTCCTCTTGCTCATACAGACACCGGCCACGCGACAGCGTATGGCGCTCTGCCCCGGCTTGGGCTGATCGCTAGTCGATAACCATAATGATTTCTGGCAAACAGAAGCGGTAGTTGGAGGAGGTAAAGGACTCACAGACCTGGCTCTGGAGCCACCAAGGTCAGCACTGCGCACCGCTTGGCGGTGTTTAATATTACCAGCTGCTCTGCCCACGTTCAAAGGACCAACCCCTATGTGGCCTTCACACTTGAGGGCCCTTGGCTGCTCCGTATGTTAGTAACCATGTGTTTAACCAACCTGTTTAAATAATGTTCTGTCCAATATATCACGCTGAGTAAAGCGTCGTCCCTCGGAGCAGGGACTGTGGGTTCCGACTTGTGCAAGTGACCAAGCGCTGACCTGCCAAATCCAGGCAGGGGAACCTAAAGGCTGAGGACAGTGCCCAGAAATTCCTCCAAGAGTCTGGTTAAAATGGGACAGAGAGCTAGATGCTCAGGCTGAAGTTGTCTCTCATTATAGTGAAGGTGTGGAGCCATAGCCAGGCACAGCACTAGTAAGTTAAAATGCCCTCAAGTCCTCCGAGCTTTCTTCCACTGGTTGCTTGTATGAGCCCTGCACATACAGAGAAGATCCTCCTCCCTCCCCACTGTTGGGAACATGGGCATTATGNNNAGCTCTTGGGGACATAATGCCCATGTTCCCAATGGTTTGCTGAGTGCAGGGGGTTTGCTCGCTCTCACATGGCTCTCTGCTCGTGCTGTGCAGGTGTTTGAATCTGTTGATGAAGTGGAACAGACTGAAGCAGATGCTCAGCTGGAAGATGGCAAACAGAGCAAGATCCCTAATGGGACAGTTCCCAATGGCACGTGTTCCCCTGATTCTGGCCACCCCTCTTCCCAGAACTTCTCCATCGCATCGGGTTTCTCCGAGCGCAGCTTCAGCAATGAGGACAGTGCCCTGGAAACCAACAAATCCTCCGCCAGCTCTCAGGGAAAGGCCAGTGGGTCCGACGTGCCAGCCCCACAGGACCCAGATGGTGCCCAGCGAGAGGAGAAGCTGCAGGGCCAAGACAGCCTGGAAGGTGAATTTCCCACTGGTGGAAGCGTGGACTTTGTTCCCGTGGGTGAGAGCTCAGCAGGGGTCCTGCGTGATCGTGACCCAGTGGCCCTGACTGTGGTAGAGAGCTGGGCGGACAGCGAAGCCGAAAAGCAAAGCTTGGTGGAGAGTGAAGGTAACCTCTCTGAGGAGCCGGAGATGGAGAGCTTGTACCCGCAGCTGGATTCTCTGGCTGTGGCTGACCTGGCCAACAGTGAAGCATCTGCTGTCTGCTCCACCGGTGTCACCTACTCTGTAAGTATGCACTTGTTTGCTGAGTGGGTTTCTTCCTGGGTGCCTCCCTATTTGCCCTGGGCGAATCCTGCAGTTGTGTGTACAGGGGCTCTCCACCTTCCACCTAAACTCTGCCCTGTTGCTCCGTTGCCCTTGCAACTTTCTTTTGGGTTTTTATTTGAAAACAAATCAGCTTTGCTTTTGTTTTGGGCAGCCAGAGCTACTGGATATGTACACGGTGAACCTGCACCGCATTGAGAAGGACGTGCAGCGGTGTGACCGCAACTACTGGTACTTCACCCCTGCTAACCTGGAGAAACTCCGCAACATCATGTGCAGGTGGGAGCCGCGGGGGTCAGGGCGGGGGTCTGCCAGCCCTCCCTGCGACGGGAGCAGGCTCCTGGCACTGGTGCTTGGTTTCCCTGAATTCACCTTGAGGCTGGAGCCTCAAACTTTGTTCTGGTTACTGAGTTTCGCCTCCTTGACTTCCTCCCCCAAATCCCGTCATCGTCCCAGAACTGGGGCTGCAGCTCCGAGGACCGCATGGTCGGCAGACGGAGGAGTCCTGCCTTGTGCTGCTCTGCCCCGTGACTGCCATGTGTCGGGTCGATGGCCAACGCAGAGGGTTCCCTGGGGCTGCCCAGGCGTGCTGCCACGCGGGCTGAACTCGGCACAGTCCACCTGCTCTCTGGAATACGGCTGGAAAATGTTTTAATGAGGATCAGCCTGCAGAGTCGTAGCGCTAATGAGGCAGTGCCTGAAGCGACCTAGTGGTTAGCGCCTACCCAAGAGAGAGCCATACCTGGGTGCGTTTCTGATTCGCTCTGCTTAGTCCCTGTGACTAAGAGGTTGCTGTGTGACATTCACCGACTCAAACCAACTCCAGCTCAGCAGCTGCGGCTGCTTCAGGGGCAGCGAAGACTAAAATATTATTACTCATCTTGCAAATGTGAGGAGAAGCTGCTATTTCATTAGAGCTGTCGCTTTATCTGACAGCCGGAGTTGGAGATCTCTGCTGAGATGAGACCTGCAATATAGCAGATTTTGGAAAACTTGTGGGCAGGATGGAAAAGATTGTTCCCTTGTGCCAGCAGTGGATCTGAGTCCTTTCTGAACACGTTTTGACTTGCTACCAAATATGGGAAGATATCTCTGCAGGGCTGGTTGCTTCCTGGGACACTGGGTCCAGGGAGGCGAAGCAGGCTGTGTCGGGCAGAGAGAGCCAAGAGGATGAATCCGGGGGGAAGGGTGAAAATGAAAGATAAATTAACAAACTCTGTCAGTCTCTGCCCTTTGGTCGACCACCCTGCCTTGCTGTGCTTTTTGATTTCACTTTTCCCTCCGCTGATTTTCATGCAATAGCCATGGCACAGCCCTGGATCAATACCCCGACACGACCATGGGCACGGCCGTTGCAGGGTGTTGATCCAGGGCTGTGCCATGCATGGCTTACCTGAAAGTCATCACAGGAACTCAGCCATTTACAGGCCAGCTGTAGAGGAATGGAGCACAGGTGTAACAGAATAAGCAGGTCTGGTTTGCCCTGCCTGCCACCGTGCGTTGGTGGCAGCATGTAGGAAACGCCAGCGTCCCAGGAACGGAGGCAGGGCACGGGCAAGCGAGGTGGCATGCTGTGGCACTCCTGTGTGGCAAGGGAAGGGCTCACGGGCCACCTTTCCTGCTCTCTCACACAGCTACATCTGGCAGCACATTGAGATTGGCTATGTGCAGGGGATGTGTGATCTGCTAGCCCCTCTCCTGGTCATCCTGGATGACGGTGAGTAGGTGGCTCTGCTCCGCTTTCCCTGTACCTTTATGGGAACTGCTGGGCTGGTGGTGGCCCTTTGTGGTGGGAGGGTCCCGTGCTCAGAGGTGTAGAGCAGCTGGTGGCAGGATCCCGTTTGTCCTTGATGCTGTCTGACCCCCAGGAGCCCAACATGGGGACATCGTGCACTTTTTGCAGTACGAGCCATCTGAGGCCGGTCCCTGCTGCGTGCCCCTGACTGTGTGGAGCGGGGAGGGATGCTCCTGCCGTGGGTGGATGTTGGGGTGCAGTGATGTGGGTGCAGGTGCAGCAGTGTCCGTGCAGCCCAGCAGTGACCGTCTCTCTTCCCCGCGCAGAGGCTCTGGCTTTCAGCTGTTTCACTGAGCTTATGAAGAGGATGAATCAGAACTTCCCCCACGGGGGAGCCATGGACACCCACTTTGCCAACATGAGATCTCTGATCCAGGTAGGGAGGTCCCGGCACAGGGTCAGCAGCCCCTCAAACCAGAGAGGGAAAGCTGTTCTTGGGATGAGGGTCTCGGAGGGGCTGAGAGGAGCTTTCAGTGGTGGGAAGCAGGAGGGAGAGCAGGGGGCTGTAGAGACAGCCTGGGAGTAACATGTGCCAGGATTGCCAAGGAGGGAGAAGCTGGGTGGAAGATGTGGTGGTGCGGTAGGAGAGCGGTGGGACTGGAGGAAGGCAGGCAGAGGAATGGCTGGTGCCTCTCGTGTGCACCAAGGAGTTTTCTTTGGCTTTTCTTGGCAGATTCTGGACTCTGAGCTCTTCGAGCTGATGCACCAGAATGGTGATTACACTCATTTCTACTTCTGCTACCGATGGTTTCTCCTGGACTTCAAGAGAGGTGTGTGCTGGGAGGGGGGCAGCTGAGAGCAGCGAAGGGGAGGGAAGGCAAGGTCTGCCAGGCTTCCGCACTTCTCGATACACTCGGCAACTTCAGTTGTTGGAACATAACTTTTTACCACGTGTTCCTGTTTTGCTCTTCCCTGGTAGATTTGTGGCTGACTTTTCTGTCTAGGTACAGAACCTGTCGTTCCAGAGCGGCTGGTGAGCCTCCACCAGGTTTGTGTCCTGGAGCCTCTGCCACCTGCTGCAGGCCAGAATATTTGTTTCTACAGATGACTGACTTACTGCTTCCAACTGGAACAGGTTCTTGTGGGGAGAAACCACCCAGCGTGTCTTCCCAGTGCTGCTGTGAAGTCTGTGAGTCAGGATGATTGTAAACCCGTGGCTGGTGTAGTAACTGCTGGGCGTCTTCTTCTGTTAACAGAGCTGGTGTATGATGACGTGTTCGCCGTCTGGGAGACCATCTGGGCGGCTGCACACGTTTCCTCTGCGCACTATGTGCTCTTCATAGCCCTGGCTTTGGTGGAAATGTACCGGGACATAATCTTGGAGAACAACATGGATTTTACAGACATCATCAAGTTTTTCAACGGTACAGTTTGTGTTCTATTGGGCTGAATTTGTGGCAGCTGCTCGGATGTAGGCAGCACATGTCTGTCTGACTACAGGCAGTCACGTCCGGGCTATACTGGTAAATGTTTAAAACAAACAGAGCAGTGTATGGTTGTGTGATGCTGATATTTGGAACAAGATGGTAACGAGACCCCTTGCCCCCAAACCGTCCGGCTCTGAGGGGGTCAGATGGTGCCTGGGGGAAGCCACCCTGCCATCCTTGGCAACAGCCCACCTTGCCGTGCTTGGAGGGAGCTGCGAGTGTAGGTTGGGCTTCCTGCTGGCTGTAATCACCCCGAGATGAGCCGGTTAATGATGGCTCTTCAGAGTCGGGTGTCTCAGCGAGGGGTGGTGCTTGGGAACTTGGGCAGGAATTCGCAGCTTCAGCTCCCGCCTGGCGCTCGGCTGGGAAGCGGAGGGCTGTGCGGCTGGGGGGACTCCTCAAGATGCCGGGCTCCGCGGGGCTAGCCTCTTTGTGGGTTCCTTCTGTCTGTGTTCCAGAAATGGCTGAGCGGCACAACACCAAGCAGATCCTGAAGCTGGCTCGGGACCTTGTCTATAAAGTCCAGACTCTGATCGAGAACAAATGAAGGCCATGGGGAAGACGAGGCATCCAGACAAAGAGCCGGGACTCCCCTCCAATGCTTCCTCCCTTTCTCCTTTTTCTTGAAGTGCCACACCTGTGGAAATAAGGTAGTTGGACACATGCTGCTGTCTAAACTGGAAGTACCCTTAGCTCTCCAAGTGCTGTGTTCAGTGCTAGGTCCAGAGGTGCCGACTCAGATCTTCGCGGCCTTCTTCAGTGACTTAGCCAAAGATCCGTACGGTTACATTTTATTGCTAAGGACTTGCTTTGGAAGGAGAACTCAGGCAGCTGCTTCCTTGCCTCGCTGTAGCAGAAGGACAGCGAGTGTGGTTACCACCACAACTGCCGAGGCAGTTGCCAGCATGGCAGGTCAGAGCGCGGGGTCTGGGAGAGCAGAGCTGCCAGCGCTCCTCGGGGCCGACTGGGGCTCGGCAGCCTTTGTTGCCAGGAAATAAAGCTGCTTCCTTGGACGGCCGTGACCCTGTGGCACGGGGAAGCCGGCCAGCCCTGCAAGCCTGGACAAGAGGGGGATGTTGGCAGTACTCAGTTTCTTACTAACATTATGAGGTTCTGCCAGTCACAGAGAGGGACTCTGATCCCAGAAATTCCTCTTCTTTTGATCTTGTCCCTTGATGCGTAGCATCCCCTTTAGTGTTTTTTTAGGGCTGTGTTTTCTCCCTGGGATTTTTATGTTGTTTGTTACTATGATATCTGAGCACACAAGAGTTTCATCTCTGGATGGATTTTCAGAAGAGCTCCAAATTCAGCATTGGGTTTTTCTTTCAAAATCCAGCCTCTGTAATGCTCTCTGAACACTGGAAAAATCTGGTCCGAACCTCCTCTGGGAACTCTAGACTTGAGGTTTTCTTACCTGCCTTACTCTAGCTGCTCGTGTTAGGGGTCTGGTCTCCCTGCTGTTCCTCCGCAAGCCCTCGTAGGGGAGAGCTCCTTGGAAGGCAAGTCAGAGCTCCCGACGTCAGTGACTGTCCTGACTTTCCCTCTGAAGGTGCCTGTCTCTTCCTCTGTTAATTAAAAGACCAGCTGCTCAAAGCTAGACAGTGCAAACAATCCCCTTGGTGCCTGCAGGTTTTCTGTGTGCTTCTGGGGCCGGCTGCAAAGCCCCTTGAGTCCACTGAAAGTCTCCAGTTAGGTCTTGGTGGGCTTCTTGCACGTGCCTGTGAAGAGGAAAGTAGCCCAAGGTCCCCCAGTGGTCTTTGCTTTTGGAAGATGCACTTCTGTGGCCGCTTTTCCTGCAGTGGCTCTCCAGCGTTGCAGCCCCTGGAGCACACTGCATGAAGTGCCTCTCCAGCACTACCAGCGTGAGAGCTGAGCTGCTGTGTCATGCTAAGGCTGTGCTACGGAGGGTTTGGATTCAATTTTCAACTCAGGTAAAAACAATAAAGGAAAAGGAGAGGTGTGGGTTGTTGGTAGGTCTAGTTCAGCCAGGGAGGGTTTGTCATGGCCGCAGAACTGCCATGAATGTGTGCGTTCAGCAGCAGGGAAGATGCTGGGTTGTAGCTCTCTACAAGGGTACTTTCTCTCAAGTTTTGCTGCAAAAATTTGTGTTCCCCCTCCATGCAGTGTGTGTGTGCCCTCCTCCTCCCCTCTGCAAGACAAGTCCCTGCTCTTCTCTTGCTGTTGGAGTGCTGCTCGCCAGAAGGGAAAAGGGGCCCTTCCCTTCTTCTGTGGAACATCTGTCTGTGCTGACTGTGTTTCGTATTTACTTGTGGCACGTGTCAGATGTTGCTTGGAGAAAAAAAGACAGGTGTAAATCTGCAGAAGACAAAACTGCTGCTTCAGAGAAGTTCTGCAGAGTGTGGTGGAGCGGTTTGCAGCTTCTGAGCACATCAGCCAGTCTTTCCACGGTACAGGGACGTGGGGGGCGCAGCTAGAGGAACCAGGGAGCAGTAGTGCCTACTGAAGCCTTTGGGGAAGAGGACGGCAGCGGGGGGTGAGAGCGATGGAGAGCCTTTCATTTCTCATAACCCCAACAAGCAAACGTGTACCAACCATCTAGGAAATTCTTTGAAGCAATTTTCTACCTTAAATCTCCAAAGAGTGCTTGTTCTATAGTAGCACAGGAAACAAAGGCGTTTTTGAGTTTCAAATCTGCCTGTTCGTGTGTGAATGAATCTTTCATCTTTCCACAAAGCAGAGCGAGAAGCTCGTGCCCTCCCTGCCAGGCTGCTCCTGTTCCCTCTAGGTCCGAGGACAGGGCACAGTCTGCCCGCATCGCCCTCTCCGAAGGAGAGGGGACGTGCTCTGTCCTCCCCTTTCCGAGGGACAGGAACCGATAGGTCAGCTTAAACACAGTCTTATCCAGCAACGTCGCTGACACTTTATCTTTCAAGCTTCTGCATTTCTTTTCTTGGTTTTAAAACAAAAACAGCCAAGAAATTCTGCACAATATTTGCTGTCTGTATTAACTGAGAGTGTCTTTGGGCCGCTCGATAGCAGTGTTTTTTGAATAACTTCTGGGGGAAAAAAGTATTTATTTATTGATTGTACATTACCGTGTGTCCTCGTATGCTGAAGTATGTGAGTGTGTATTGTTATGCAAATTGAGATATCTTTTCAATGTTCTTTACAATATCTTGTAAATGTTTACCAGAAAATTGTGTCTATATATTACATATATATACAGTATAGAGAGAAAAATATGTGAATTAAGTGGGTTATTTTTTGATGGGGGGGGAGAAGAAATCTTTTGCTTCTAAGAACTGTGTGGTTTCTATAGCACCTGTTCCATGATGTGCCAATCTGTCACTGTCCCTGTACTGTGCGAATTGTTCTGGTACGGCAACAGCAAGCTCAGAGCAGAACCACCATCACGACCTCAGCTTGGCTTGAGTTTAGTTCTGATGTTAAAACTGGAAAAGAAGGAAAAAAGGAGGAAAAAAAAGAATAAAAGAAAGCTTTGTTCTAGCTGTGGCACTGAGTAGAGCCCGCAGGAGCTGACCTCTGCTCGAGCTGTGCAGGGTTCCGTGCCTGCGCTGGGTAAGAACAGTTCCGGAGTTGAGGCTTGGTGTGGGTTGCAAAGAAATTGGATAGTCCATAGAATATGGTATGTCATTTAAATTGGGACTAAAGTCATTCTCCTTTTGCGGCTGATCATACTGTTTTGTTAGGAAAGGAGTACAGAGTACTTGCGGAGCTGATCTGCGCTCCTCACTAGTGCCCATCCTGCTTGCCCCGCGCACCGCTCTCGCCAATTCATGCAAAACTCTGCAAAAACCATCTGCTCCCCTATACTCCCATGGGAACTCGAGTCTGAACCTGAAGGTCTGCTTTGTGTTCCCATGCAGACCTGAGACAGCAGGCGTGGACGGTTTCCAGGCCCTGCCCTGGTGGAGGGTGCGGTGCCCCGGCTGCCCGCCCTGCCCTCGCCTCCCTCCCCGTGCTGGCAGCGTGGGAGCAGGCGGGACGGCGGCTGGGGGAGGTCAGAAACAGGCTGGGATAGTCCCTGTGCTCTGCCCTCCCGCGGCTCATGCTCACGCGTGGTCCCAGCTCAGTTTTGAGCATCTTATCAGAAGTGGCAGTGGGCAGCGGCTGTGCTCCTTCTGACCCCTCCGGCACAGCCGCTGTCACACCGGCAGGTTTATGTGCTTGCGGAGACTCGTAGCGAAGCAACACCAGGACTCTGGGGCTCGAGATCTGCTCGATGGTTAAAAGCTACTAAAAGCTTTTTGTTGTCCAGCTGTTCTTAGTCCTGCTCCTGCCTCAGCCTCTCCTGCCTGGCTCTGCCCCCGTGCTACACTGCCCGGCGGTGAAAGCGTTATTCCGGGTTTCCAACGGGGGTGAATCCCCGTGGCCCTGCAGGACGGCCCAGATCTCCCGGGGCTGCGCAGCCGGAGGATCGCCTCTTTACCATGGAGGGAGAAGCTCGTCGCAGGGGAATGCTTGCCCATATACAGTAATCTTGTCTGGCTCCTTGGGGGAGAGGAATGTCTCATCCCAGCAGCTCTGTGCAGCTGACATCCACCCCGAGCAATGGCACTCCAAGCCAGGGACTATCTTTAGCCCGCTGCTGTTCCCTCTGTGGGACCAGGGACTCGAGCTGCTGTGCCTTCGGACTCGAGGCTGCCGCATCCTTCCTGCCGGGCGCAGTGAGGTTTGCATCCCTCTCGCCCCCAGCCCGTGTTCTCTGCTCTGGGTCGCTCCAGAGCTGAGCCCGAGTGAAGGACGGACTGCGTGGACTGAGCTGTTCCATTCGCGTTGCGCCCACGCTGAGCACCGGCAGAGGTGTGGGGGTTTTCACTTCATCTGCTGTTAGAGCTGCTCAGCTCACAGATCATCTCGGTACGTTTAAGTACGGTGAATGTTTGTGCCCCGGCCCTGTGTTCCCCCAAGGGAGTTACTAATGGATCCTCTTTCTGCAGTTGAGCTTTCTGTTGATGCACCCTACCAAATAACTCGTGGTACCCATCTCTTTTAGTGTTACTCATGTAAACACTTTAGAAGTTGTCTTTGTTCCTAAATGTGTGATTTTTATAGGAGTTTTTCTCTTACTGTGTTGAGTCTCTGAATTGCTTTGCTATTGTTTTCCGTGAAGACTGAGAGGATTTTTTTGCATGGGAACTTCTGGCCGCCGCCTTGTTCTGCTCCCATCCAGCCTCTTCATGTTTTGAACATCCCTCAACATCTCCAGATACACCTTTTATTGTAACTAGAGCCAGCAGCAGAAATGCAGGTGTCGGCAGCCATCGGCACTGATAAGTAAAAATCAGATCAAGAGAAGTGACTGTTCTTGATGCGGGAGCTTGGAATGGCAGTTCTGCCGGGAACCCATCCATGGGCAAGCTGAGCCCATCCCTAAATCCCACCGTGGAGACACACAAGCCTTGTGGCAGGCTGGTGGCCAAGAGCATGGCATGAGATTCTTCTTACTCTTTCTTCTTTATTTATTTGTTTAATTATTTCAGTCTGGCTGCCTAGTTTTCCTTTCTTTCCCCATTCACGTTGAGTAGCTGACTAATTCTCCGCACTGGGAGCCGCTGTGGCAAACAGTCCTCAAAATAGGTATGGGACCAGTTACAGGATTCTCACCAAAGCAAAGTTTGCTTTTAAAAATATCTTATACTGTCTGAAATTGCTGCTCTCTGCTGTGGCATCGCTGTTCGGGTAGTGGTGGCCCCTTCATCAGTGGGGCCAAAATCATTGTCATTTCATCAAAACATCTGTCAAATATTTTTCACTCCGTTTGGGAATTTTCGCGGGTACCGAGCAGTTCTGGGCGCATTTTCAGCATTTTACTATCGTGTGAGCACAAATTGATAGTGAAAGAGCACAACTCGCAGCTGAAGTGACAGTTTTCTAGCAATATGGAAGGGTTGTAACTCACCAGAACCAGTTTTCAGGAATTCTTATAAAAGTTTTCAGAAACCCTCAAGTAGATAAAAATGCCACTTACTGTTGCCTACCGTTTCAAGCACTCCAATGATCTTCACTCAAGGTCGTTATCCTCATTGCCTGCCCTGAAGTAAACGTGTATCGCCGATTAAGGCACCTGAAGTCTTTGGGGTCCCCAGTCGCACTCACCACATTCATGTTTTACGGTGGCAGCGTGGGCCAAAGTTAAGGTTGTTTTGGTGCCATAGCCGTGCATTTCTGCAGCTCAGTGTCTTTGGATTTCTTCTAAACTTTGTCTGAATCCTGAATTTCCCGGAGAATGTACGTTGTTGGAATAGCCATAGCAGTCTTTTAGTATGTGTCTAATTTTAGATTAGCGATAAGCATATTCAACCTTTAATTCTCGTTCAGTAGTTTAGTAACTGCCTTTTTTTAAATTGATTTTGCACATGGAGACTGAGCGGGGAGCCCAGGGAAGGAGCTGCAGGTGAGAGCCGCCGGTCCTCGGTCGGGTGCGATGGCACGCGAAGGGTCTGTGTCCCCCATGGGCTCTCCCTGTGCCTGTGGCTCGGGCAGCCGGGGCCCGTCCTGCGCACGGAGCCGTGCGCGGAGCAGGCGGGTCGTGTCCCAGCCTCTGCCCCCCAGACAGGGCCACTGAGTCTCTCGGGTCTCCTGCAGAAAGCCCCCGCTCCCCTCTGCGCAGCCCTTAGCAGTGGGGAGAGCCTCTGAGGAGCTCGGCAGGGGACGGGCACGACGCGCCGCTCAAGTGGGAGATGGCTAGGAGGGAGGGCACTTCGCATCAGCTTTTTTGTAAGGGGTAAAAAGCGCCATTTATCTTTTTTTTTTTTTTTTAATAAATCAATGCTAAAATTTAAACTATGCACAAGGCCTCAGAAAGTACATGGAAGTTTTAAGAATCGTTGTGGCTTCACTGCTAGGGAAGATAAAGAATGGAAAATCCGAATACTGGATACTGAGATACTAAACATTTCATTTTCATGACTACATAAGACGATCTAATTAAATTCTCAGAAATTCAGTCTCTTCTTGCAGAGCAATTCCCAGGAGCCAGGGAAGGAGAAGGCTGCTTTTCACAAACGGAAATAAGGAAAACTTCTGTTGAAAATCCAGCTGGGATGTCACCTTAGAGCCGTGATTGTCGCTTCCCTAGCGCTAAGGTGTGTTCTGGGGAGCTTGGCGGGGTGAGCGGGTGACGCTGGGCAGTCACCCTGCTCTAACTGTCGTGGAGATGCCGGGTACCAGCCCAGGCTCCGTGGGACACGGGATTACCTCTCAACAGCAGGGTTATGAATGTATCCCATGTACTGGCGTTAGACTTTTATGTTGCCCTACAATGAATTGCTGCTTTTCTATGTTGGATGCCATTTTGGTCTCTGGGAGTCGCTCTATCTGAGCTTAATGAGCACTATAGCTTTTAATATATTTGTAGAAGTGCTGCTAATGTTCTTAGATTATTTGAATTCCACACTGTGGTATAATATCTGTTTTATATTATTTTATCCATGCTTTTTGTTTTTTATGTAAACTGTTCCTTATTGTTGTTCAGAAAGAAAAAAAGTAAAGCTCTATTCTCTATGGTTAATGTATTTTCAAATCAATAAAATCCTGGTTGTTCTTTACGGCTGCGCAGTCCCTGGAGTCACAGCCTGGAGTACGCCAAAAAGGCAGTGCTGACGCCTTCAGAAATGCTGTGCCCGAGAGCACGGTGGGGTTCCTGCGCTGCACCCAAAAATGCGGTGGTCTCTGGGGGCGCAGGGGGATGCCAGGGTGCTTTTACCCTTGTTTTGAGGACAGACACGAGGGACGCATACCGCCCAGGGACAGAGCTGGTGGGCGAATCCCGGCTCTTCTCTGATGCAAGCACGCAGCGGAGAGGGAAACCTTCACTGGTGGACTCGGGATCGAGTCCCCTGGGCCCCATGAGCAGGATGGGTGGTACCAGGCTTCACCTCTTCCATTGTTCCCAGTGGAGCCCCAGCAGGGCCCCACCAGTGCTACCCAGTGAGGCTGCCCAGTGGTGCTGCCTTCTTCCATTCCACCTGGCTGCTCGGAGGACGGGGCAGTTTCTGGTGTTATTTCTCGGGGACGCCCCCACAGAGTTGACGAAACAGCCAAGGCTCAAGGTCAGCCTGTTTTTGAAGATGAGACTGAGATTTTAAAGGCCCTGTGAAGGCACAGAGGCAAACACGTGGCAGGTTGTTTTCTGAGCAGTAAACGGAGGTGGGGATGGCAATGGCTGCAGAAGCCGGCTGGAGCGTAGCTGCTGGAGGGGCGCATCTTGGAAAAACACTTCCAGGAAAAAAAAAAGTGTGAAAAGTGTGAAAAATGTGATATCATCTGATCTGCTGTGCTCCTTGTCACCGTATCCAAGCTGTTCCCCTCGAGGCATTGCTGCCTCTGCAGTGTTTGGTACGGGAAATGGGCTGTGGTTGTCCTGCGGATGCCGTGTCCCAGTTCACCTTGCTGGTGCTGCTGTGCGGTTGCAGCTGCGGTTGCAGCCCGGCTCCGGGCTCGCAGCACGTCCACAGGGAGCTGCCGAGCCCAGCCAGATCCGCTGTGCCTCGCCGGCTCCTGGGGTCCCGGCATAAAAATTCTCCGACCAATATAATCTGGGTGCTCTTCATGGGACTTGCGCTTCCCTCCTCAGAATCCCTGCTCCTTGGTGCGAGACAAACTGTGACTAATTTTTAATGAGCATTTAAAGCCACAGCAAAATAACTGGGTCGGTAACAACTTTGGTCTGGGAGAAGCTCCTCCTGTTGCTGAATGCACGTTGATAAACGGTCACTGGTGCTGTGAATTGCACAGCAGTACCAATGAAGTTAATCCGCACTGAGCTGTTTCTGTGCTCTCCAAGCTGCTGACAAGGAAATTTTCAAAGGAAGAATCAGTGTGTGGTCTGAGATCTTCTAGAGCAGAATCTTTTGCTTGCCCTCCTCCCACTTCGTAGAATCACAGAAAGGTTTGGGTCGGAAGGGACCTTGAAGACCACCCAGTGCCACCCCCGGCCCTGGGCAGGGACACCTCCCCCCAGCCCAGGTTGCTCCCAGCCCCGTCCAACCTGGCCTTGGACACCTCCAGGGATGGGGCAGCCACAGCTTCTCGGGGCACCCTGTGCCAGGGGCTCACCACCCACACAGGCAAGAGTTTCTTCCTCATATCCATTTCAGTCTCCCCTCTTTCAGTGTCAAACCGTTCCCCCTCATCCCATCGCTCCCCTCCCTGATCCAGAGTCCCCCCCCAGCTCTCCTGGAGCCCCTTTAGGCACTGGAAGGGGCT
>VZSZ01010022.1:78633-142829 GCA_013398815.1 Ibidorhyncha struthersii
AAAAAAAAAAAAAAGCCCTTCGTGCTTTGAATTGCGGGGTTATAGGTAGTTTGGCGGTGATTTTGGTGGCTCATGGGTACAACGGACTGCTGGCGAGCGCTGCAGATTAGAGCCTTATTTTTGTAATCCAAGATGACTTTTTGTTAAGCGCTGCAATTATCTGTTCCCCTCTGGATTAGCGATGGTAATGTGCTTGGCGTTCTTAAACGTACAAATAAAGATGCTCCCCCTTCTCCCCCCCCCGAAGAGTTTACAGCCGCGCCGACTTGGGTTAACAGCAGCCTGCAGAAGAGACAGGAGCGTTTCAGAAGTGCGGTATGTCACTCTCTTATACCTTGGACCTTAGGAAACGCATCTGCTCTCCAGAGGTAGTTTTAAGTGCCAGTTTAAGGTCATCACGCTGGTTCTTTTTAATTGTGGATGCACATACCTTTGCTCGTTGGCATATCAGCCCATGCGTGTGTATGTTTTTGTTTTAGAAGCGCGGCTGACATTTGGGTGGACAGATTTGCGTTGCTCTCTTGTGTTATGCAACTCATTTGCCCATTTTTCTTCCTAACTCCAAACCTAAGTGATTTATCTGTGGATGGAGGGGTGTGGAGTTCTGCTTTAGGGTGGAAATAGCTGATCCAAAAGATCACATGGACGTCAGTTCCCAAGTCCCGGGATTTGTATGGAGTTCTGCGCTTGGATTTGGGAGGGAGCAAAATCGGGATTCTGAAAGGGTGAAGCTAATCTGTGAAATCACTTTATTTCCTGTGTGGTATTGTGTCGAGTCGTGTAAAAGGCTTTGCCTTGGTGAGTCTGTTTGCAGCATTGTTACTGTTCTTGCATTTCTCCCGGCTGAAGGTAGGAGATTAATCTTGTGGATTCACGTATTGGCTTGACTTCTATTTCTGTGGCGTAATCCGTGTGATTTTGATTTGTGTGCGAGGAGTGGGATTAAGGGAAATCACACTTGGCAGATGGCAGAGCTCTTCTATACCATTATGAGATATTGTAACCTTTTATTATTATACCTACGGATTTCAGTCTTCACAGTTTAGTAATATAATTCTATTAAAGTATTGCTCATGATAAAATACTGGTACCGCATTAAAGCAATTGCAGCGTATAGCAATTGATATTTTGTCAGAACTGATGCTTTATTCCATTGTGGTAATTACAGGCAATTTTCATGGTAGGCTGAAGAGGTAAACTATGTTTCCAGGGTAACTGTGAAGTTGTTTAGCTGCTTCAGAGGTACTTTTTGCCAGAATTGAAGGTTGTTGGTATTTTCTTTCCCTTGTCTCTCTTCCATAAACTAGAAGGCTTTGCATCTTTTTAACAACCGCATAAAAATATTATTTTTCTTTGTTTTGTTTTCCTGTGACATTTTTAGGGTGTGGTAGGGAAACAGACAATGTGTGGCAGAAACGCTAATAAAATTGCCTGGCAGCTTAATCCAGGTAAAGACTTTTTAAAAAAAAAAAAAACTTTCAAGAATTTATAAACTTCTTTTTTGGCCTTTTTTTGGTAGGATTTTCTTCACTGTATGCTATGCCTTTTTCTGTAAAAAATGTCAAGCATATTTATTAGCAAGTGGATCTATAAAGCCTTTCTACTTTAGAATAATTAGAGAGGTAGGAATCCTATTTAAATAGAAGACATAGCCTGTAATTCACTTTTGATATGTGTATAGTTTGCTGAAAATATACCTGTAAACTTTAGTCTGTTCTCTTTCAGAGGATGCCTTGAACTAATTCTAAGCTAAAAGTTTTTTTCCAATATATGTAAGACATAGAACAAAGTGACTCTAGAGTGTCATAGCGTGGAAAGTCCCTGAGAGCAGTCAAAATCTAGGACTGTTTGCTAATTCAAATACTTGGTGTTTGTCACTTTATACTATCTCCTTTTATATATGGCAGTAAACGATGTGAATGTCCCCAACCCAAGGTTTGTGCTCACGCTGCAGTTCTAGAGGCTGGCTAGAGGAGAAAGGGCAGAGTACCCATCTACGTTCCTCCTGACCTGGGCTCTGAGTGCACTAGATGCCAATGTATTAGGAAAATTTTAATGTCTGATGATTAAACAATTTATTACCTCTGATCATTGCCATACTGAGAGCTATGTGTAGTGTTGATTGTGTTGTTTAGTGTTTTTTTTTAACACTGCTACATGTGTTCAAACATGTAGCACTGTCATCTTCGATGCTAATTGAGCCCCTTGTGTGTCTGCAGACTCCTCTGACAGTTATACTATGCGTCCTGGATGCCTGATTTCTCCCAAAGGAAAAAAATAATCCATTTCCAGGTTGTAAATGATATTTTTTTTCCTGAAAGAAAGAATTTCAGGCTCTAAGGGCTATGTTTGAAAAGTTTGCCAGCCCTTACTGGTCTATGGACTAAATGTAAAATGCAGACCGTGTGTGAAAGAAGCAAGTCCTGACCAGCAGGTCCCAGGTGGAAGACAGATGGAGAGCTCGGGTATTCCGCCTGCCGGGGTTCTCTGCACGGCTCTGTGATTTTGCTTGGGTGTTGTCCTGGACTCTGCTCCATTCAGTGCTTCTGTTTCTCTGGCTACTAGATAATTTTGAAACCAGTCCTGTCACCTCCCTTCCCTTTCACACATGCTTAGTTACTGTAAAGTAAAAAACGAGCTTGCGCTCCTTGGTGAAGAATGTGTTGCTGCATTCACTGCCCAGTCCTTTCCTTGGGATTAGTCTTTGCTTGATCTTTGGTCATGGACCTTTTTCTCTGCTGGTAGCTTTTCCAAGTATCGTCAGAATTGAGTTGATAGAACTCCTGGTGATTTTTTTTCTCTTGTCCTTGAGTTTTTAAATATTGGTAAGAAAACTTCCCATAGTCTTGAAGATTTCAGTATAGCGGTGCTTGTGGGGAGTACTCTGCAGATCAGGGACACAGGACTCGGAATCATATTTGGGAGGATTACTCTGAGCACGTTGGTTAGAGACACGGTACAGCTGTGGCTGCAGAAAACTACCTCTGTCATACCTTTGGCTGCTCATGTGTTTAAAAATTGTACCAGTTTCTTACTGAGGAGTCTCATGTATCAAGATTTTTCCCTAAGACTTGGTATGTTTTCTCAAGTTGATGTTCCACTGAAGTTGAGAACTTGGTGCTGCTCGCTAGCCAGGGCAAGTTTCCTTTGGCAAATGAGTTTGTCGTGCTGAGTTGTGCGCTGTGTAGTTATTTAAAAATAGGACGAGTAAAAGGGGTGGGTGTGTGCATGCACGTCTGAGTGCAAGTTTTAAATGTTCTGCATCCAGTTACGTCTAATGTCACTGTTCTTTTCTTATTTTCAAGCTATTTCTTTTTATAGAATGTTTTCCTGCATGAGGATGTGAATAATGCTAGTTGGAAGTCTTTCAGCGCTTGATAAATTTACATGATGCTATTGGTTGTAGGGAGGTATTCAATGTCTTAGCTTTTCTGGTAATTTATGTTATTAATTTATTTCTTAACGCAGGCATAGCCTTTTGGGGCTCCTTGTTCAATTCTTAAGTAGCAGGCAGCTTTTGGGAGGAAAGTACTGTGTCTATTCAATACTTCAAAGAGACACTGATGGAATGGGAGATCATGCTGTATTCAGTGGGCTGTTTGTAAAAGCGAGACTGAAGTGAACTCCTTAATCCTGCAAGCCCAGGCATGAAGCTTGCAGTGATGCTGTGAGCACAATCTGTATCACTTCTTTGTGTTTGATGCGCAAGGGTGACTAGAACCTGAGAATGTTGCAATGTTTTAGGTGTGTTTTTTTGTTTTATATGTAGGAATTGCCCAAAGACATCATATGGGAAAAGCCACAAACTTTTTGCTTTTGCCTGAGAAATCTGTTTAAATGAAGAGTCCCTGGTTGCAGTAGTAGCCTTTGCAGTGCAAACCACCACGTGGTTGTCTTGAGTTTGCAGCCAAAGAGACTGGAATAACAGTGTCAGGAGAGCTGTGGAATTCCCTCCGCAGCAAACTTGTCTTGAATCCTAATTGCAACCTTCTGAATGACCACAGACCTGGTAGATTTAACAGTTTAACTGGAAGACACCATTCTCGATAAACTCTAGATGCACCTGTCCTGTGCAGCTGAATGTACAGACTTTCCCTAAAAATGTACAGGACTTTGCTGTTGGGTTGCCCATGTATGTGCTTCCAGTGAGACGTGACTGTAGGAGCTGCTTTGGAGGAGATACTCTACCTGCTGGATTGAAAGAGGTGAAAGAAGTTGTCTCTGTTTTTTTTCCTTGATTGACTTTCAGTAAGTTTGAAGGGCATACATAAACTTTTCTATGAACTCTCAGGCCTTTCTTTTGAAGCTGTATTCTAGTAATGCTTTTTTTAAAAAAAGTAACAAATCAAAATCATAGCAAGTCAGTTACTGTTTGCCTTGAATGGGCTTCTATGGATGAAGCAGTTTTATGCACAGTGGACTTTACATATCTTAGGTTCTGTGAAGTGGTAGAAAAATTTGTAGGAAAACCTGGGTATTGTGTTTTTGCAAAACACACTAAATTTAATATGGTGACTGTTCTATCTTTTTGCAGAGATTGGTTAAAAAAATTAGTAATGTTTCCTTTTTTTTTTTTTTCTTTCCTATGACTGCATATCAATTTATGCTCATATGACCTGAACATCTGATCAGGAAGGGGTACGTAGGACTTCTAGATAATGATTTTCCTCAGGCCTAGGCTTAAATAATCTAGACTCTTAAAAGTATCCCTCCATATGCAGCTTAATCTTTATAGATTCTTTTCTCAAATCAAGGTGGCTTATTTTCTTGCTTCCCACTGTCTTTGGTTTGTTCTGGAAATACGTGATGCTGGAACTTTGCAGGCAAGAAAGCCTTCAAACAGCTTTCCAAGCTCTTTGGGGTTATTTCTCAATGCGTCTATATAAATAGGAGATTTTTAATAGATATTTTAATAGATATTTTCACAGTTCTGAATCGAAACAATGGGAGTTGAATTTTATTTTTATACTCTTCATCTCTACCAAACATGCTTGAGGAGAGGAAATGAATTTTTTCTTAGGCTTGTGTGATTGCGGTGATGCAATTTGAGCAGTTTAGAACTGCAGAGGATTATTATCCGAAACATTGCTTGTTTTTGTTTTGAGTCATATCCTAGGAACATGCACTTAAACAGTGGAGGCGGGGAGGGGAAAATCTTCTGGGGGCTTCTTTAAAGCCAAGTACAGAGCTGTTCATTAGCAGTTCTTATCAGAATTAAGTGCCAAAACTTTCAGTTTTGAGCTCTAACAAAGCTGTTGCGTGCCTGAAGGAAGATAAGCGTTGGACTTGCAGTAGTGTGAGAACTGAAAGCTTCTTACTATTGTAGTAATTATGAGTCAGGATGGTCATTAGCCTGCTGTAACAAGTAGAAAAAGATAACCAAATCTTCAGCAATTGAATTGTTATCTACACAGTTTTCACTTAGAGGGGGGAAAGCATACATGTGCGTTCCAGCAGTTTCTTTGAAGAGTGTATGTGTGCAGCATACGAACGGCTCTGGCTTTGCTGTAATTTTCACTCGTCTTATTTTACAGAATTAGTGTAAGCTTTAATGTGGGGTGGTAGGAGATCTAAGTCTTTTTTCCAGGTCAAAATACCCCTTTAATTTGGTTGGGGGCTGGGGAGAGAATTGCCACAAGCCGAGTGGCCTGTTAACTCCAGCTACAGGCTTGACCCAGTTACAGTTGGGCAGCGAAGTCTGCAGAGCTCTGGCATGACTGGGAAGCGTGTGTGCGCTTTGAGCTGGGCCAGCCCACGAATAGACAAGGTCAACTTCGTTGCAGGAGCAGCACTTGGATGCAAATAAGATGGACGGCGAAAACAGAAGAAAAAGAAATTAGCTGCATTTTGTTGTTCAAAATACATAGGTTTGGCACATTGGAGAAGAGGTGAAGAAGTGAAGATGCCTTATTTTGTTAGTTTTTCTTTAATAGTTAAAAACAATTTTACCCTTTGTAGTTTCTAAGGGTAAAAAGCTGCCAGTATTTTAGTGAAAAGCATGAAAATGTGAGTATTTGTGGGTGCTTTTGCTGATGCAAACAATGTTGTTGCCATATGCATGTTTATATTTTCACAGTGACTGTTTTTTCTGGTCTTAGTATTGGTTAAATGCATGCTTTCTGTGCCTTCCAACAAGCGTTGTTAATAAATGTGAAGTTCTAAAACTTGTTATTCCTACTGTTGTAAAACTAGGATGATCTTTATTTTACAATGTTGATAAGAATTTGAAAGACACAAATAGGAATGTAATCTAAGTTTGTCTTTATTCCGTTCTGCTGATGAGCTCAGACTTCAGCTTGGATTAAGTCTGGCCGCTTTTTCAATTCAGCCATAGTATCAGTAACTCTTGGTAGGGAGTGAGTTGTGCCAAAATTTAAGAGGGATGTTTATCTGCTGCAAATAGGTTCAGCCATACAAGGCTTTCGATGGACAAAGCTGTCTCATCCGTAACGAAAGCATTCGGCCCAGCGAAGCCATGATACATTCTAAACAGGGTTGGAATTTCTGGCCATCATAATTGTGTTTGATATTTCATGAGAACACTCAAAATTCTTCATTGAGCAACACGAGCACAGATGCCTTTCTAAAATGGGTATTTATGCTAAAGTTGTGCAGCTCAGCTGGCTCGTTCCTTTGCTTAAGAGACCTTACAAGAAATGTCATTTTTAGTATTTGTTGTCAGACAGTGCTCTTACTGTATTGGCACTATTAAATGTCAGATATTAGTATAATCTGCCCTTAAAATGTTTTAAGAAACATAATGGTTGCAGACTTACCTAAATATCATCCTATTCTTGCAGTACACGTGTACAAATGATACAGGGCTTTTCTTTTGCATGTTTGAGCCTACAGTAACAGTTATGTCCAAGAAATAGATATTTTGATTTGTGCAAATAATATTAAATATTTCTAAAACATGTTTGAATTTATGTATATCATAATTCTTACTAGTAATAATGTTCAATATAGGTTCTTCACAAAATGAGTATTTAAAAAACAAATCACTGCAGCTCTCTGTGGTTACTGCCTTGCGAAGGAGAGATTAAACAAATTGTTGTGATTACAGTAGAGTTTCTAGTACAGCTTCAGATCTTTTGTTACTCTCCTAAGTACAGTTCTACCCGGTAGGAAAGATGCTCCCTACTGCTACGTGGTTGTGTGGGTCTGCAGGAGAGGTTTCCCCATGTCTGACCTGTTCTCACTAAACTTGACAGGGCAACGGATGTTTTGTTGACTTCTTCCTCAATATGGTTGAATCACAGTACACGTGGGAAAGACTCATCAATAGTTACAGATCAGCATTTCAAGAAGGTCAGGGAAACTGGTTTCTGCGTGGTGAGCATTATGCTAATTCAGTCGTTAAACATATTGGAATTGCGCTTACTTTTGCTTCTGCAGTGCTTGCAGATTCCATCAGAGCCTTTGCTCTGCGCTTGGAGTACAGAGGGTTAGTTTTGGACAGGGAGAACCTTTCTTGTATGCTGTAGTGTAATCGCATGCAAGGAACCTGTCTGCGGATCGGTTTGAATCAAGTTCTTTACATGAAGTACTTGCTTAAATAGTGTAACTGTCATGTTGGTGCTTATGCATGAAGATGAACTCTAAGGAGATGATAACACGGTGGAGAGGTTGAAGCCTTGTTTAAGATGAAATACGCATTTTCCTCTCCCGAAGGCACTTTATATTGGGCTAAAAGGCTAGGGTGGACCAGCAGCCGTAGTGATTGAATTCATTGTTTATGCGCGTGCAGAAATGAAATGAGTGTGTATTGAAGCAGATGTGTAACTTAGGCCCCGTTACTTACGTCTCTTGCAAACAATACTAAGCCTTTTCTCTCAGATTTGGCCTTGAATACTAAGAATGTATATTAGTATTGTTTCCTAACCAGCAAGTGTATTATCTTTAGAGATTATTTGTGGTATGTTAAAGTGTATGTGATATACGTGTAAAGTAACGATCAGACAGAGTGTCACATTTGTTGATGTTCGACTGTTGCGCACAATGTAAAATGTAGTTAATTTTGAATCTATTTTTTTGTACTGTAGATGTATGGTTGACTAAGATGGGTTTTGCACAAGCTTGGCTTTGTAAGGAGCAGGTTAGTATATTTTTCAAATTGTCTCCAAAAGTCTCATCTTGGCTCCACTGAGTTTCTTTTCTTTTCTTTTCTTTTTTCCCTTTTTAATGTAACAGCTTTAATTCCAGATTAGTACACTTTCAAAATGCTGCCTTTATAGATGCTGAAAATAGTTACTTTGAGGTTAAAGATCTTGCCATCTCTTTTGTTCAGCTTAGCTCTAGAAATGATCATGCTCATACGTTTGTTACATCCTTTCTAATAACAGTGGAAAGTTGAACTTGCTGGTATTGCTCCTGATGCATTGGAAGCATCATTATACCTTGGGCCACTTGGAGCCTTCCCACAAGTTCTTGGGGCAGGGTGACTTCTGCTTTCCTGCCTACCTCCTGCTCGGGGCTGCTGTAGTCTGGATTTTTCTCACTGCTTTAAAACCTTTATAAACTGCAGCCTTCTCCATTTCCATTTTCTGCTTATGTTGGCTCCTTCAAATACTGTGAGGCAACTCTATTCTGGAGATCTGCATCTCGGCATCCTGTTAATTACACTGGTTCCACCAGGACTCAGTTGCTGATGGGAGTGTGGAAAAAGCCTGTGAATATGGGAGGGGCACCTAAACCCCACAGTTTGAGAAGGAGGTAATGAAGCAGATGGCAGGTTAGCATCTGGAGAGCTTTGGAACTGGTAACAGCATGTGTTGGAAGGCAAAGGATGCTGTTTGGACACTGGGCCGTCTGGCAGGTTCCTGCTCAGCTGCCCCTGCCTGGGGGGTCAGTTTGAGTCCCTGGCACTACTTTGGGTGCAGTGGCCACTGCCAGCGCTCGATGGGCTCTGGCTGTGGAGCTCTTGGTTGTGTTTGAGCCCAGGGGTAGTGACTACTGACGAATCAGAGAGTCAATACCTGAACTTGTCTTCAAAGAGTGACTGGAGAATGTTCTGTTGGCCCGATTCAGTGGCTCTGCTCTCGGTTACATCTGGAGAGTGTACTGGAGAGGAGGCTGGAGTGAAAAACTTGTTGAGGCATGAGTGTATATTTTAAACTACATAATTAACAGAAGGTTGTTTATAACTATTTAGCCAATATTGGCTTTAAACCAATGTACGAGACAGTGTTTGTAATAAGTTGGACTGGCTTCTATTAGGCATAAAAATCTGTAGGGTTTATCATTTTGCTGCAAAACAAACAGGCCATGCAATGTCTGAACAGTGGGCGGTTTTGGTCAGGTAGATCTCTTCTCCCCACCTCTATATCTGTTTTTCGGTCACCCTGATTTTGTTATCACTTTGGCTTTTGAACCTGGAGAGTTCTGGGGAGGGCAACTCGGGTTGATCAGTGCGATTCCTGGGCAGAGCTTGTGTCTAGTAGTTCAGATGTACCTTTTGTCCATGGTATGCTGGTTGGTGCGTAGTTGATGGAAAAAAAAAAAAAAAGAAAAAAATCACCCAGTCTTCTTCAGTGAGCAGGCACCTGGTCAACAGAATGTTGTCTCATCAGGTCTCTAAACTATAGATTACTGGAAACTGGAAAGAAATGATATTTTGTGCCTATGTCGCTCCTGAAGCATCCTCCGCTGGCTGCTCTCTCATGAAAGATGTTCGGATGTTTGGGGCTCTGATTTCACTTGGCACGTTTGCCACTGACTTGGGGAAGCTGAAGATACATTTGGCCTTAACATTCAGCTCCTTGGATTGGCATGGCTCCTGTTCTGTAAATGATTTGATTCAGATGGAATTCCTCCTGCAGAAATTCTAGATACAGTGTCAGTTACCTGTTGTTTTCATGTCGGTGTCGTGCTACTATTTGAACTTTCAGATCTGCAACTAAAAGGCCAGTGAGGTGGTCAGCTCAGCAGATTTCCCAGTAGCTGCAGGACTTATCGTGCCTCTTGAAGTTGGTGAAGGTGTCTTCCAGAGGCATCCAGCGGTATTAACAGTGAAGCTAAACCCAGGATAAATTAGTCATGCTTTGCTGTGTGGCTTCTCTGGGCAGGAATGGACAGAGGTGGGGAGCTGGGAGAACTTGGTGTATTCTGGTTTTGTTTTGGATCAGATTTCAGTCAAAGCAACCTTTGTAATAAATTTGGAAAGGTGGTGTTTCTAAGTTCACTGTGAGATCATTCTCAGGTTACTAAAATGCTGTTAAGATCCCTTCTTTGGCTATGCCCTGAGAAGTTCAGATCAGGTGCTGGGGCTGCTGTGACACTGGTGTGAGTGTGGTGCAGTGGGGGTGATTTGAGGGAAGCGCCTCAGTCTGGATGCTCCCGGGCAAGTGAGTGCTCATGCCTAGGTTCTTACGTTTGGATGAACTGCTGAAAACATATCTGTGATCTTTCATTCCTGCTAATTTTTGTGAGGTCCAAAATACTCCTGTGTCAGCGATACATTATTATCCTGCCTTAAAATGTAGGTGATCTCTGCACTGTACCATGTATTCTTTGGCAGCATCTGCATTTTTTTTAAAGTGTTTTTATGTTACTCCTTTATCATAATTTTAATTTGTTCAAGCGGTTCTGCGGCTTCTGGCTTAAAACTTATCACAAAGTTTAAAAACACTGTTCATTTGTGATTAAAAATGCACTTCTGTGCTAAAGCTTGTGAATGTCACTTAAGTAGCCACTTAGGCTTCCCCTCACCTCCCTCGGTGCCCCCGCTAGTGTGTTGTGCTGGGTGCGGGGGTGTGTGCCGCTCCAGTGTGTGTTCACAGCCACGCACTTCCAGGTTCTCAGTGCCGCCATGGTTTGGATTTCAGTGCTGTTTTTTCTGCATTTCTGCTATTTTTTTTTTTTTCTCTTCCACCCCCCTCAATAAAAATGTTAACAATTTAAGTGTCTGAACTGTTGTCTTTCAATTAATAGGCATTTTTTCTTTTTCTGTGCTTTCTCAAGCATATAGGGAGATGGAGGGGATTGTTTTGTAGTCACAGAGCTTCTAGATAGTGTGTTGACCAATAATTCATTACAGACCTTGATTTTGCTGAATAACATCGTGTTTCTGAAGAACACGGTAGCAAACAATAGCTAATGTGCATGTGCAGGCTTTGTGCTGTCGGAATTCTTGGTTTAAACACGCTTTTGTTCAGAAACGGGAAGAAATGTAGTGTCACTGCTTTGATTCCTCGTAGTCATACAGAACTCTGATGCTCTGTTCAATTCGTATCACTTTTGGAGGGGAGGAAGAGAAAACTTGTGGATTGCTGATAACAAGCACCTGCTAGCAGGTAACAAAAGAAACATACATACAAATTAGCAAAAACAGACAGTGTTTCTGAAATGGGTAATTGTATTGGTGAGGGGAAAAAGTTAGACTATTTCCTGCATATATGAAAAGCTAGATGTAGCCACTGAAGGAAAAATGGGAGTTTTATCATCATGGTAGCAGCAGTAGCTCCTCTGGCGCATAAAACGTTCTTGACATAGCTGCTTTTTTATGGGTATGCAGCTCGGGGCAGATTATTGATGCCTGACAGGAGGCAGCACCCTGCTGCAGTAATGTGTCCCACCCAAATGAATGCTGTGTTGAGCATACAAGGAAGACACCAACGAGCTGTTTGAAAATTGTTAAAACCTGAGAGGCAAAAAGATTAATTTCAAAGTATGTAATTGTTTGGTAGAGCAGAGGATGACATAAGGGATTTTGGCCCACAAAATGATAAATGCCACCAAGTATTTTGCTTTTATAACAACACTTTATTTGACTCGTAATAGATCCACCCATCTCTTGCTGGTTTAGTAATTTTTTCAATATTTATGGCATGTGACTGGAAATTGTGAATCTGATCGTCCATGTCTGTTCGAATGAGTTTTAATGGCTCCATCTATATACTGAAAGGCATAACTAGACTAAAATTAATCCAGTTAAAGATTGTTGATAATTGGCATGCTCAAAATCGAGTCATCTTTTATGTAAAGCATTTGAATTGCTGCTATAGGAGCAAGAGCTTGGGCAAAGGAGGGTTTTTATTAGATAACCTGCCCTGCATCTTACTTAGCGCTGGGTAGAGCAGCTGAGACCGGTATTTTCTGTGCTGTGTGGTGTTGGCCCACCAGGACTGGTGCTGAAGCTGGATTTTCAATGCGGTCAGGCTGTTGCTGAGTGCACTGGAAAATTTTCCCCAGAGCTTATGCCAATGACGTGTAAACCCAAGTCCAATTTCAGTTCTACTATTCCTTCCATTTTGCCTTACATGTTTTTGGGTTATGGGGACCACGCATAAAAAGGTCAGTCATAAAAACTCCTCTGCATTCACGCATGTGAGAGAGGCATGTCAGGATCTGCCTCTGCTGGCGCACAAAAGGAGGTTTGTCGGTGAAGCTGGAGTTTGTCTTGGCAGTGCCAGCGGCCCCGTGCCTGCAGAGCTGGGGCTCAGGACAGAGGTGCTGCCCCTTTTCCAGGCGATTCGGTCGTCTGAGCGCTGCCACTGTTGTTACTGTCAGCTGTTAGGAATGTTGTTAGTCAAAATTTGCTAGATAGTGCCTATGGCTTTTGTCCCAAGTGTTTGTAGCCATCACACTTAGTTGCGTTCTGTGGTAATTCTGAGCTGAATCTGGGAGAAGCAAAGCTTGGTGCACAGTGGTGTTTTCCAGTGTTGGGAGCCAGTGTCTCTGCTGGCAGTGCCTTGAAAGCTGCTCTGTGGGACCACCTGCCTGCTGCGGCATGTGAACGGGGGGAAGCGAGATGGAGTCTTGTTGTTTATTAATGCTAACTCTGTCAGTCTGTTGTCATAGCATTTGTGTTTTCCAGCGGTAACGCTGAGGTATCATTTCTGTCTGCTTCAGATAGGTACCGCCATGGTGCAGCTTTGTGGCAAGTTTGGTCTTTAAGACCAAGGTTGCTACGACTTGGAGCAGGCTTAGAAATTCTTCATTTGTTCATGGAATGGAATAATCTGTTCCTGGAAATCATCTGGTCCGACCCCCTGGTTAGAGCAGGGCCAGTTCAGAGGGTGCTTCTCCCATTCTGCTGCAGTTCATTTCTAGAGTAGTGCTTGGGAAAAGTATTTTGGGCTTGAGTCTAGTTTCTTGTTGACCAAACTAGGCTACATGCTTCTGTTATGACTAACACAAATATTTGAAAGGTAGAATGGTGGACGGAGTGGAGAAATTGCTGCTAGACAATATTGGCTCTCTGTGTTGAAAAACGTGTTGTTAGCAGCAAAATCCAAAGCTGTTGAACATGAAGCTTTTTAGTATATTATTTTTAAGAAAAGAAGCAGAGAATAGGCTAGTGAAGACATCAAATGGTATAGCTGTAAAAGCTGAAGCAGAACAAACATTTGGAACAAGAATAGGCAATGACAAGTTTCTTTTTAGCTAGGTGAAAGCTTAGAAGCAGTGTAATCTCTTACAGCATCTTTGTTCTAAGTATGTCATCTGTAGGTGGCACGTGCTTTTTGTGAATGAGTCTTTTAGTTAGTGATTGTGTAGCTCGGAATCTATCCTTGAAGACAAGTACAGCTGTAAAACTAATACAAGAGACATTTTCCTAGGGTCAATTAGTTTTCGCTCTTCAATAATTGTTGGCCATAGCTTATAGTGGCCTGAGACAGCTGCTTTGAACCTTTATGGTGAGAACAAATCTTGAGGATTAGAACAGAAGGAAAGCTGTCTTCCTTATGGAAACCATGCCGTTTAGCTTTGCCCAGATGTTCTGTCTTGGAGAAGATACATATATATATATACACACACACACATACATAATTTTTAATGTGTCATGATTCTTTTTGGTCTTCTATCCCATCATACTGTTTCCTCCATTTTATGGGTTCAGGTTTTCTTCACATGATTAAATGGTTGAAGTCATCTCCTCGCGTGTTGAAGGTAGTGCCCAAGGCCAGTAGCCTCAGGTTTTCTTAAAGTCCTGATGAAACTACTTTGTTCTTTTTTCCATACGATAATACCTTAATCCCTTTTTCAGCAATCAGACAAATGTATAAAAGCTGTAGCATTTATAAATTAGTACTGGAGATTCCAAGTCGATCAGAGAACAACACGAGCTGGTTATGCTTTCTGAAGGTGGTTTACCAGGCCAGGTCAGAAATGCGTTTTCCAGCGCTGGAAATCCTGTTAGAATTTGAAGAGGAAGATCAGAGGATTATGGGCTTTGTCCTTTCTTACAGTCCCTTCTGACACAAAAGCGCCTGCCACGCATAAAGGCAAGCAGGAAATGTCTTCTCACATCACGCTATTTCTGTAATATAGTGACCTTCAGAAGCTCGGTTTGTATGAAATGATCCATTCCTTCGGATTCCCGCCTGGGTGCAGAGGGTGATGTGTCAGGTTTATTTCCGAAGGCTTCATAGCCTTTGCTTGCAAGCAGTAGTTCTGTGAAGGCACTTGCCTATTTTTGTAACAAGTAGGTGGATTTTTTTTTTAATAAACCAAAGCCCACAGATCGGTGACTTGCATGCCACTTTGGGTCAGCAGCGGACCCATCTCTCATGAGCCGTGGGAGTGTCGCAGCTCTGCAGTTCTCCTTAGCTTTGCTGGTTTCCATACTGGCTGGCAAGCTTAGTAAGGTGTTTCACTGCAGGGATTTTCTGCATTTGCTCCGTGAAGTAGATAGTTTCAATGTTGGCATCCGTGTAGTTTTCATCAGTGTTTTGGGAGGAAACATCCCAAGGATACCGTTGCTGCTTATAAAGCATTTGCAGCAGCTGGTACCTCTGAAAGCAGCAAGTGTGGTGAGCGAAACAGAAAATCCAGTGGCGATATCTGTGTCCTCTCAGCTCTGGGATCACAGACAGTTGTCCTTTGTCTTCTCTTACTGCCAAGAGGACGAGAAGTACGTGCAATTGCAGTAAATATTTTCAGGTGTGGGTGGTCTCTAAGCTCCTTTTACTGTTGAAACCTGGTATTGAGCGTGGTATTCTGTAGGGGAGTATCAAATGGAAGAATGCCAAAGTGTTTCTTCAGTCCTGTGTTTCTGTCTGCGCTGCAGGCAGCTGGCTCATCCATCTCCTTACTCTCCCCCAGCCGCGGCCATGATGTTTCTGCCAAATGAGACTGTTCCCCCTCGGAGCTGGAGCCTCCGCGGGCTCCAGCGAGAAGGGGATGGTCCAAAGTGCTGCCCGCTGGAGGTCAGAGGATCGATAGCTACTTGATGTATTTCTGAAGCAGTGAGAAACCAAATCTCGCCTCTTCTAAAGAAAGATCCATACACTCAAAGGAGGTATAAATAAATTACTGTGTGATTAATTTCATCAAATTTGTGATGTACAGCATAAAATTACGGAAAAGATGTAGCTGGGGATTTAACCCCGTTCCTTAGTATCTGTGCAGAAAAACGTATTCTAATCAAAATTTATTTTAAATACAGTTAAAAGTGAAGGTAAGCTTCCTGCAACAAGACTGTTGATGTTCCTACAAGTTAACCAGGGGGGGGAGTTTCATGATTCTGAGAGGGTTTGAGGATAAATTTGCCAGGTTGCAAGTTAAAGTATCCACCCTGCTTTGTGTCAGGGATGTAACCCTGTTGACCTTTGGGAACTGCGTATAGAATAGAGTTCTACTGAAACAACTGAAGATCTTCCTGGAAGAGCCTTAGTTTGACTTCTTTTTCTTTTTTCAGCTCCATAGTCAATTTTTCTTGCTTGTAGTCAAACCTGATCATTAATATTTCATCTGGCATGCAATGCAATTGCTTCTGGAATGTATTTTTTCCACATTAAACTGCATATAATGGGGGGAAGTCATTTGCAGACCTTGTTTGTGGGTGAAACGCATTTAGGAGGATGAAACCTAAAAGAATATTAACAGGAGTTGAAGCTGACCACAGAAGCAAATGTTTGATGACATAAGCAAACAAACCAGCACTTCCTGAGGCCTGCTGGGAATACTGACCTTCCGCACAAACACGCTCTTAGCCTGCCTTCAGCCTTACCCAGTATTTCATGTTGTTCCTGCTGAATGGCATCCTCCCTTGGCAGAAATCAAGATTTTGCTTTTGTTCTCTATTTCAACTGCTGAAAGAATTGGACTTTCTGAAAATACCCACCCACTAATGAGCCAGGTGGAACCCCTGATGCAGAATGCTAGCTGGAAATAAAAGATGACTCACTCAGGAGAGTGAGGATGCGCGGCATCTGGTACCAAAAAATGATGAGTCACCAACATTTCAAAGCATTTTTCCTTTGGTTAGGGTTTGTTCTAGCTAGGTCTCGTGAGACTTTCAAAACAAATTAGACCCTCTGTGAAACTTGGAAGGGAAAAGAGTTTACTCTGAAACCGTCAATGAGAGGGTTGCAGAGAATGAAATTATGGAAGAATGAGATGTAATGAGGGAGTTGTACAGGTCAGAGGAAATGCCTAACGTGCTCTTTCAGCCTGTGTGCTCTTGGTGGATCTCTCTCTGAGGAGGACACACTGGCAACAATGTATGAAGAGGAAAAACCCTGGCCAAGAGTCTGGGTTTGACAAAGTTTATCTTGACAGAGAAGTAGTTGCCCTTAATTGTTTGTAGAATGATGGTGATTGCCCCCAAAAATCACAGTGCAGAAATTTTTGGAGATCTTTTCAGAGCTGAAAACCCTGAAAATGGATGAGGATCAGAGCTGAGAACCCTGAAAATGGGTGAGGATTGATCATAACGGCCGTGCAGGGGAAAGTGTGGTCATGGTTGATATTTGGAGGGATCTTTCTCTGCTGGGAAGAATCACAGATTCTTCCTGTGAAAGCGTTTGGCACTGCTGCGGAGAAGTGCGTTTTGTTGGGCAGGAGGGGTGGTGGGCACTGTGTCCATCAGTGCTGCGCGGGGGGGAAGAGCAGCAGAACAAGCAGGCTGATAATCCAGAATCAAACTGGACGTTTTTAAAGGGTGAAATTCTGAAACTGCTTTCTAGAAATAATCTTTTCTTTCTGAACAGAGTGCAGACGCGCTGCTGGACAGACACGGGCCAGGGATGATACTGCTTGTCAGTGGTGACTCTGGGTTTTGTAAATTAATCCTGTTTGGTTACTTTTTATAGATGACACTCAAACATTGTTATGAAAACTCTATAGGATTGACAGCTGTGGAAGCAGACAATTACATGTAATTTTTTTTCGCAAGTCATTCCCTCCAGACTGAGCTTTGTCTCACAAATTCAAGGAAATTTGGAGGATGACTCCTCTGCCCCACAGCAGTCACAGTATGTTTCCGTCTCAGTTATGGACAGTTGCATTTTGCTGTTGAATCCTATTTTAACATAAATGGATGTGTTTTCCTGAATGATTAGCTCAATCAATTAATTGTTCTGCTACATCAAGAGTGTCATCTTAGATTTATGTTGTCCATTATGGGGACACGCCAGCGTATTGAACATGGAATTTTTGGTTTGCTATAAATGTTGTAGCCCGTGTGGGGCCAGTTTGAATGACTGAAGCTAATTGCCTGTAGTGCTTTATAATTTCTTCCCCTTTTATCTATCACATGGGCTTACCTTGTCACATGGGTTAGAATATTTAAATTATTAAAATAATGGCTATTAAAATATAAGGTGTAAAGGTTTCACTGTAGCACTGAGATGCCAGCACAATCAAAAGGACAGCTGAAAATATTTCTGTTCTTTAGTGCCTGTCTAGGTCTCAGGGAAGCTCTAACGAGTGATGATAGTTATGCAATTGTACTGGCAATAGCAATTAGAGATTTACAAGTGCTTGTAAATGCTGCTATTTATAGGATGGGCACTTTATTTAACGAAACACTAATCTTTCTCTGCAGTGGGAGAAAATGTCAGAGTGGAGTATTTCATCCTTGTGACAGGACTGGACTATAATATCCAAAAGAACAGTACTTTGTCTTTTAAAAAAAGCCCCAAACAACTAGAGGCTTCAAATAGGCTTGCACATGGGGAATGGAGAAAGAATATTTTAAATTTTGCAGTGCTTTGGAATATTAGTATTAAAGATCTATGGGTCTTCGGAGGCTACAAGATACCTGTCTTGTGAGATTTGGAATGTGTACTTTTAGCTCTCAACCTGTTAACTTTTGACTACTGAGGAGCAGAACAAGTGCCTTGTTCTACTGAACTTCTCACTGTGAATTCTGGGAAAACGTAATTTAAATGCATTTTATTGCTTGTTCTTATTTTGTGAATAAATTTGTCCAGGAATATTTTTAAGAATTAGAGTGAGTATGAGAGTATTTTATTTTTTTTTTTAATCCTTCTCTTTGAGAGACCCTGCATGTCCTCTTAAATATAACTGATGGATCCCATTTCAGTGAATGTTGGTACTAATAATGTGAATTGGGCTTAAATCCAAGAATAGAAAAAGCCTTTTTTTACTGAATTATTTGCATGATCTACGTAGTTATACATATTTCAGAAGAGGGTTTTTTTTTCCCTTCATGTTATTTTGACTGTGGTATAGTAAGTCTTATGTTCATGACAGTATTCACACACATGGTTAAGTTATTCTTTTTTACATACGTACACAGTGAGTGATTGGATTAAATAAGAATTAGCAGAGCAGATCCTATCAGCAGCTCTGCAAGCGTGGTCAGAAGCAGCAGCAGGATGATTGCTTAGGATAACTGACATGAACTGCTGCAGGCTGATGCCAATATATGGTTAGTGAGGACAGGAAGAAAAAAAGAAACCCTTTTTTTTTCTTTTTTTTTTCCAAAGACTGAAACATTTAAGACACTGGGGAAGCCTTTTGTAGAAGGAATGAAATAAATCTTGTATTGTTTTGTGTCTGTGCCACATGGATGGTCACTGCATTTGTTTTCAGTAGCTCCTGTGGCTTGCTGTACCCCTGACAACCTGCAGGACAGGGGCATGTCCAGTCATTGGCAAAGCTGTGTTTTCAGAAGCTGCTGATATATGTAGTTATACAAATCTCTTCCTGTATTTACAGACTAAGGGGGTAGTTTTTTTTATATGGGTAGCAGATTTGCTGGTAAAGTTGTGTCTAAAGAAGGAAAACCTTGTGTTTATTTGGTAGTTATCTGCTGGAGTATTCTTAGTATAAACAGACATGGAAATTCACTGTTGGAGCTGTGCTTTCTGGTTGTTTTCAATTTTATAAACTGGATTTTTGGGTGGGTTTTTTGTTTGGTTTGGTTTTTTTTTTAATAGCAAAGAGATCTTTCTCTGCAGAATTTTTATGCTTTCCATCCTTACAAAAGACAGATGGACTTGTTTATCTGCTGTGAGGTTCAGGGACAGGTTATAGATTATTTTGCTTTGTATAATTTAAAACATTCTTATTTATGAGCAAGGAAGTTGGCAATAATCACGTGATTCATGGTGGAAAAATTATCTGCAGGCTGCTGCTCTGTTGTCCTAATAGGCTTAAAGGAATTACCACTGATGTAAATAATAGTTCTGTGTGCTGCTGGTGGGCAAGGCAGGGCAGGCAAATGCTAAATATAAAGGGGGTGTTCTGGGTAAAGGACTTCCTGTATGATTTTTGCAAAAATAACACTGTGCAGTGAACAACCCATTTTGATTTCTAATGAGCACTGTTAATAATCTTTGTAAAGATAGATTGTTTAATTAAAAACCAAACACCTCAAGACATTAAGATTTTAAGACTCAGTTTGAGCCTGGCGTAGTATTTGCCTGTGCATCTCTGTGGCACCCTGTGGTTCAGCCTGGCCCAGGAAAAATCACAGTTGCCCTTGTTTGGATGCTGAGGAAGAAGAGGAGAGGGGGAAGAGCCAGGCCTTTGTGCGCCATTCTTTCCACTAAAAGCAGGAAGAATTTCAAAAGATATTTCAGTGCCATTTATAATTTCATTTGTGCACGCGGAATGCACCCCGGAACAGCCGAGGGGGGTGTGACTGAAGCTTAGGGAGCACAAAAAGAAATAGTGCCCAGAAAAGGGGACCATGTGGCTTGGGTGCTTTGGTGAACGGTGTGGGGACACATAAAGGACAGAGTGGCGGCACAGCCCTCTTGGCAGCCTCGGCAGCGCGTGCAGCTTGGCCGGCTGTACCTGGGCAGAGGCGGATCAGGGATGGGAATAAAGTACTGTAGCTGACAAATAGAGATTTACAACTGTAATAGTACAATTCCAGTAGTAATACTAAATATTAATAGCACCTAGAATTCGCATGTAATATAATTTACAGTTGATTTTTTAAAATTGCCCCAAATTTTGTACGTTGCCAACTTGACTAGTTGGTATTTTATTAGAGAAGCACATTTATCTACACCGAGGGGTGTATTTCAAAACCTAGACACAATGTCTAGTGTATGTTATATGTTGCATTGATAATATAATTCCTCTTTATCAAACATTCAGCTTTTTGAAGTTCCAGGGGCTTTGTAATTTTCAAAATTGGGTGATATTTTTTCCCCAAAATATTTTATTCTCCTTTTTAGAATACTTGTTTGTTATGGGCCACGTATCTCTTGTAGAGTATCTGAGCAATAAGAATTTTAAACCTGAAAACCGACTTTGCTAGATCAGGTAGAAGAAATGGGATCCTGTAAAGCTGAAGGGTAGGGTGATAAAACTCAGGAACAAATATCATCAGAATGGGTAAATTGTGGTTTAGGAATGTTGGCTGGAGAAATGAGTTGTATGCTGTTAGCAAGGATTATGTCCCGCATTGTATACTCACTGCCTTGCGTTCCGTTGAGGATCAAGTTTTATTCCATTTAAGAAGCTCTGTGCCTCCTTCTTCTTTTCCAAAGAAAAAGAGCTACAGAATGATAGGAGCAAACATATTTTCGAATACCGCAAGACAGGTGCTGTTTTTACAGCTTAATTTTTTGATTTGCGGTATTTTCTGTTAGCATTGCCCTTATTTCAATGTTACTGTTTTACTTTTGGAGCATAACTGCTCTTCACAAAACCTTTGCATCCTTGGAATGTGAGAGCATTTTAATCGGATTTTGCTGCTGTTTCTTAGAATAAGGAATGGGAGAGGGAGGAAGATTTCATTAAGATCTGTGAGATTGTGGGAGGGACAGATTGATGCTGATAAGCTGATTGGGTTAGTGACTATTTTGGAAAGGAGAGGTCGTGGACTTGAAGGGGACCAGCATAGCGTGTAAGTACTTGAGACAGAATTTCAAGTGGATTGAAAGATGAAAGGGAACGGGCAAGGTGAGGAGAGTTCATTAGCCTGCCTGAGAGAGGAAGGCGTAAACGCAAGGGACAAAAATAAATCTCTGCAATTGATGGTGCCAGTGTGGTGTTAGTCTGTTCAAAGGAAGCTGAAGGTGAAATAACCGTTTCTCCAGACTGCAGACTCAGGAAGGCAATATTCTGGATGCAGAGTGCTCTGTATTCCACAGAATCTACAAACAGGTGTATTTGTAGGGTAAATACACACCAAAATAGATTGGGTGAGAGGATTCCAAAGACTGCCCCTTCAAAGGCTGCCCAAAAGTAGACAAGAGGGTGGCAACACAAAATTGAGCCTCTGAGTAAATGACTCAAATACAGTATGAATTTCCTAAAAATTAAGATTATGACAGCTTTTAAACGAAAAAAAAATGCAGCTAACCTTACATAGCCACCTGCATCTGCTACAAAGATGAAATACACTTTTTATTAGGAAAAAATTCAGGTTACTTCTTGTTGCTGGAATTCTAATTACTGCTGGTTTTCCCTCATCTCTGCAGTAAGAATATAATTAAAGCCAAAGCCAATCTCCTGCCTTGTTGGTGAGATATTGGAAAAACTGCTTTGTCATGGTAAAAGTCATATTTTGATTGAAAATCAGCTGTTTGAAGGTCAGCCTCTCAGGTAGTATTTCACATACTTGTCACAGAAAGGAGATTTACAATAGAAAGTAAATTACAGTAATTGAGATTACAGTAATACAGAGCTCGGTGTTTAACCAGTGATTGACAACACTTGAATTTGCAAACAGGACTCATTGAAATGTAGTTTTAACTATGTCCAAATTTGGTCTGTCTACTGTGCAGACCAAGTTATTTACCCTTCGCCTTTCAGTTCCACCTTTCAGGCTTCAGGTGATAATTTCTTGTTGATTCTTTAATAACTGTCTGAAAAATAAACATTCTTTTGGTTTATACAGTTAAATCAGGTGGCTCTATACTTCAGCATAGGAGCCAGCTTTTTTTCCTTTAAGTGCTCAGGATTTTTGTCTCATGTGGTATAACCTGTGTTGATCTGGGCATGTGCCATACCTGACTCTGAACGCTCTTTGTTTATTTCCAGGAGAGATCTGCTCAGTGTTGCTGAAGTGATTGTTTTCCCCTGTTCTTAATGTGATCTTGGCGACCCAGATCTTGTTTGCACTATGAGAAGTGAATCAGGTTGTATGGATTGGTTGCAGCAGAAAATGCAAATTATGGTATGTGGTAGCAAAGCTTTTGGAGATTTGTGGAATATGCATTTATTTCCATTGTTTAATTGTAGGCCTTAGCAAATAGCTAACAAATTGCACTTTCAGTCGCACCATTGGTATTTTTGTTAGTTTGGAAGTATATACTCAATATGTCTGGCCAGCTATTTCTCATGTCAACACTGAGATGCCAGCTTCAAAAAAGAAATTAGGTATCTCAGCCCTCGAAACTGACTTGACTAATGGGAACTCAGTGCTGTGCAGATGCTCTTGTAGATTTGGTTATGTATTCTCTGGTTGTTAGGCTTAATCAATGAGTAATGGTGTTTCTTGCTGGTTTTTAGAGGAGGAACAGTATGTCTTTCATTATGTGATACACTCTGTAAACAGCATATCTGAAAGGCACCTTAATCTGAGTTTAGCTACCTTATGAATTTAAATTAGAATGATGTTATTTGATGTTCATGCTGACTCTACATCAATACTTGCATTTTCTTTTCTTTTTTTTTTCCAGATTCTTTTTCCTTGTTGGATTTTTTCAGTTCTGTTGAATGTGTAATTACAACTATGGCAACAAGAGTAGAAATAAATTCTACTTTGGCGTCTTTGACGACAGTACCTGACTTAAATGAAATCAGAAAAGAAGATAAATCACAGCGTGTTTATGTAAGTGTGCTTTCAGATGCAAGTAACAAGACAAAGGAGGCTTCAGCATCACTAACTCTTGAAGAGAAGAACAAATTTGGGAGTACTTTGAGATCTGCAACAATGCCGTCGCTAGGATCACGGCCAAGACTTTTTCCAAAGCCTTTTTCTAAAGAGAAATCTTCAGATACTTTTGCAAATGTCAAACCACCTATTCCAGCTTTCAGATCAAGTAGTCTTATTAGAAAGGCCACTGAAGAAACATCATCTGTTAAGGTATTAAGTGGAAATGTTCCTCCGTTAGTAGATCAGAAAGTAATTGAAAATGAAAATAAGGCTGGCACTGAAGTAGTCACAAACATGACTTTCTACACTGGTCCCAGTGCGAATACGGTCATTCTTTTTGAGCCAGCAGGCACAGAGCAATCAAAGGTAAGCCTGGCCCAAGAAAAAAGGGCTGCTGATGAGCGCGCAGTATTTAGTAGTATGCAAACAAAAGAGCTTCAGTGCGGTGCGAAGCTGGAGAAACCACCTCAGCCATCTGAGACATCCAGGAATTTGGAAGACTCTCTTCATAGGCAAATATCGCTTTCCTCCAGTCTTAGACCAGTCTCTTGGAACTCCCTCAAAACTGGTGAAAAAAAAGATGCTTCTGAAGTTCATCCAGGGGAGAAAAACAATGATGATTCAAATAATATTAACAATAAAGTTGATTTCACTGTCAATGTGCAGCAAAGGCCAAAACATAGACCAGTATCTGCTATTTTTCTGGAATCATTACGAGATCAAAAGCACCATACCGTAGAAGCTTCTGAGGAAAAATCTCCTACAGAGAAATCCTGGGTCAGAAAACCAAGGCCTTTGTCCATGGACCTGACAGCTAGGTTTGAACATAAAGATCTTTCTTCTTGCAAGAAGACTTGTTCATCTCACGAAAGTAAGGAGAATGTATCAATAATTTCTTTTACTGACGTAGGCTGTCACAATCAGTCTGAAATGGGGCCAAAACCGGAAGAAACTGAATTTAATAAAGGCAGTTCTTCTAAAACAAATTTGAAGTGCAGTAGTCAGGACATTGGCGTCCTAAATAATGGAAAATACATATGGGAAACAAAACTTAAATCTAAAAGTGAACAAATTGAGACAAAACCAGAAATAACGACTAACTTGCATGGTTCTGAAAGAAGCCATGAAACCACTAGTGAAAGCAGAACTAACAAGGGGGAAAAAAGACCGGATCAAAAGGAAACATATATGTTTCTAGGCTGTGAAAGCCCTGCAGCTTCCTCAGAAAAAGAGAGTAATATCGTAAGAGGTAGTGTTAAAAAACACATTAGTTTGTTCACTTCAGAAAATCCCAGTACCTCAGTGTATACAGAGCTTCTCCCATCAACTGCTGAGAAGGAAAACAGATGCGTGACCATCCAACAGAGAATCAAAGAACTAACAACAGAAAATGCTGAAGTTAAGCCAGGAAATCTACGGAGGTCACTTCAATCACGACCACTTTCTGCGGACTTAACAAAGATGTAGGTTGCAGAGAAATTCTATTTAATCCTCTTAACTTCATCTCATTCAGTACAACTTGCTCTCTCAGTGCAGTACAATAACCGATCATTTTGGTTCCACTAAATGTAATTATTCTTTATACTGTTATTCTTGAGCCCCTTTCCCAACTTTTCCTACCCCCAAAGAAGAAATTAAATGAAATATACTCTGACAACAGCTGAAAAAGAAAATGCTATCGACATTGTGGCCTTTGCATGTTAGTGTAACTGTATATTATTAAAAATTCATGCATTTTGAAATCTTGAGGTGAGCATTGTAGACTGCAAGCTCTTTGTGAGAAAGCAGAAGAATGGTTACCATGTCTTTGACAGCGGTGTAGAGTATCAGGTTTTCAGTCAGACAGGAATCTTATTTTGCTGTCGTATTAGAGCGTAAAGATCTATGTCTATTCTACCTAAGCTGTGAAAGTGAGCGGTGTTGTTAGAGTCATATGAGAACTGCTAACTTTTACATACTGAAACAAGCAAACAAACAAAAAAATCTTGTCCAGTAAAAAGAGATTTAGTCCAAGATAAAATGTATTCTCTCAGTAGAAAATTGGGTAATTGATTATTCAAAATCATAACAATTTTTTTGTGACATGAATGAGATAGCGCTTTGGGCGCTTTGCAGTACTATCTGAGGCCATCCTGCAGGGCCTGATGCTCGTCTGGATAGTTCATGTTGTGTGTATGATGTCAAAGGGATAAGGAAAGAAAGAGAATGTTTTTTGGTAGTGTAAAGGAAGTGTGCTTTGCATAAGGAATGCAGCAGCCGTTTGGCTGACAGGACCTGCTTGATGAACAGTGGAATGGTAGAATTTTTCAGCAGACCTTGGTCTTTTAACATTGTGATCAAAATAAAGAAAAGAAATTTAACTGAGGCGTGAGAGTATTAGTATCTCTTTCACTATGCCTTATTACGTATCTCTAAATCTTACACTATACACTAAGATGCATGACTAACCATTTCTTGGGAAACAACAATCCTTTGGTGTAGATACAATTAAACCACCAAATACAGTTGCTTACTATGAAATAGTGATATTTCTCCTTTAAGAAATAGAATTTATTGGATAATTTCTACCAGTCTGCTTTGGTAGGAAGTGTACCTGCTAACTAACTGACTGGACTGAAGGAAGTAACAGAAGTCTTTTTGTCTTAGGTTTTCAAGTCCGACATCAAGCAGTGAAGCAAAGCCTGAGAAACCTGCTGAAACTAGAAACGACTCTATCAATGAAATGCAAGAAAATCAAGAAGTAAGAAAATGGCATCAGCTGATGTGGTCTCCAGCTAGGTTTGCATTTAGAAGGCAGAGAGCACTCTCCTGTGTCCCGCGTAGTCTTTATCAATCTATGACTATAATGGGTATTGAAAGTATTAAGAATGACAGAATCCAAATAGGTTTACTTGTCTATCTTTAGGACACAGTGATAAGGTATGGGAGTATCATGTCTGTTGAATTTTTAAAAGTTAAATAAGCATGCTGTTAAATGCATGCAGTGGTATAGAGTGAAAAGTATTTTATATTAAAGGGACTTTTAAGCCATGAAAACCCATAGTGAATTGACGATAGCTGTTGTGATTTTGTGCAGTGATTGTCCTTTATTTTCTCTAAGTGTAGCATTACTGTAGTGCATTTTGACACCTGAATCACAACTCCTTATTAAATACATGCTGTATGTTTCGTGTCAATCTCCTAAATAACATTTAACTTAAAAGTTTTGATGATAAAATATTATGCAGAAAGTTCCGATTTGCTGTAAAAGCTGTTAGGCTGTCTTTGTTTCTAAGCAACACTTTGGTGTTGCAAAACATAACTTCTCTGCTGACGCTTCTTAGCATTGGAGATTTGATGTAGTTTTAAGGGTATTTCTTGTGCTGTGCTTTTATCCTGTGTATGTTTAAGATAGGAATATATGGCAAGGAAACTAGCCACTAGATACAAAGTTTCTGTAGTTTAATACCATTTTTAAAAAGATCAATTTGTTTTAAAAAGAGAATCTTCCATTAATGAAAGTGCTGTTTTCAGAATCTGGTAATAAAGTAGGATTAAAAAATCCTTTCAATTCCTAGAAGAATATAGTTTTTTCCTAATATCCAATCTAAACCTCTCCTGGTGCAACTTGAAGCTGTTTCCTCTTGTCCTATTGCTTGTTACTTGGAGAAGAGACCGACCCCGCGTCGCTACCCCCTCCTTTCAGGTGGTTGTAGAGCGCGATAAGGTCTCCCCTCAGCCACCTCTTCTCCAGGCTGAACACCCCCATTTCCCTCAGCTGCACCTCAGAAGACTTGTGCTCCAGACCCCTCACCAGCTCCGTTGCCCTTCCCTGGACATGCTCCACCACCTCAGTGTCTTTCTTGTTGTGAGGGGCCTGAAACTCAACATGATATTTGAGGTGGGGCCTTACCAGTGCTGAGTACAGGGCGACGATCACTGCCCTAGCCCTGCTGGCCACACTGTTTCTGATAGAGGCCGGGATGCTGTTGGCCACCTTGGCCACCTGGGCACACTGCCAGCTCATATTCAGCCAGTTTGACCAGCACCCTGTGGTCCTTCTCCACCGGGCAGCTATCGAGCCACTCCGCCCCAAGCCTGTAGCGCTGCATGGGGTTGTTGTGACCCCAGTGCAGGACCTGGCACTTGGCCTTGTTGAACCTCACACCACTGGCCTCAGCCCATCGACCCAGCCTGTCCAGAGCCCTCTGTAGGGCCATCCTACCCTCCAGCAGGTCGACACTCCCGCCCAACTTGGGGTCATCTGCAAACTCACTGAGGGTGCACTCCATCCCCTTATCCAGGTTGTTGATAAAGATATTAAAGAGAACCGGCCCCAGTACCGAGTTCTGGGGAACCCCACTAGTGACCAGCTGCCAACTGGATTGAACTCCATTCACCACCACTCTTTGGGCCCAGCCTTCCAGCCAGTTTTTTACCCAGCGAAGAGTATGCTTTCTGACATTCTTCAGCTTTTTTTAAAAGAGAAACTTAAGGCAATTCCAAACTTTAAATTTTTAAAACTTGAAAAAAAGATTGAACTCTTGTAGACTGAGGAGTATTCTGTGATTCTGTTTATTATTTGCATTTATGTTCTTTTTCAATGAATCTTATTAAAAATAACAGCTGTCAGGATACTAGTTATATTTCCTGCAAGTAGATAATAGTAAAGAATTGGCAATAAATATTAGTTCCCACTTTCTCTTTTTACTTCAGTTCATCCTTAATATTCTTCTTAGCTGAGTAGCTCCAGCAGTGATATTTACTCAGATCTTCATGTTCTTTGCAGTTACTGACCATGCCACTAGTTAGTTAGTGAACAGCTGTCTTTGAAAAGGCAGTTTTGACAAAATGCAGTATATTTGGTGTCTCCCAGGAGTTCTATGCTTTGCTTTTGTACTTGAATTTCTGTAGGGCTCGCAATGCAAATGTCCTAAGTGTTTCTGTGGTAGCTGGGGTTAAGAAGCTTCTGAAGTTTTGTACTGTTTTTGCATGTGTTGCCTTCTCTGGTGTCGGTATAAATTCACTGCAGATTAAAATGTCTCATGAAGTCTGAGCTCAGGAACTGAGTGTCATGCATATCTCATGTATCAACACTTCATACATTTTTCTTTTGTTGTATTAAAAGTAAAAATCAAGCTATGAGATAATTCTGTTATAGTCAAGATTCGGGAGCTGGAGCCACACATTTCCTTAGATTACCTTGGTCTCAGCAGGGTTTGTGTTCAGGGAACATGTGGTTAACTTGTGCAGGGTGTGTTGCACAGAGTAGGTCAAAGTAAGTTTTAACATAAACTTTGTTATACATCTTTTAAATAAACTATTTTAACTGTTGGATTTCCTTATTCCAGAGTAAGGAGATGAAGCTTGCATGTGGCACAGATGTCACTGAAGCACATGCTACTGGGAACCCTTGGAAACCCCGGCAGATTTTAAAAATTACAAATAAACCGGATCAGATAGAGAGGAAAGGAAGCTTCCTTGGAGATGGTCAGCATTTTTCTCAGCAAAGTGAAAACTCTGTCTCATTCACAAGCAACTTGGAAAAAAAATTAAACCCGACCACACTTATGGAAAAGACTTACATTAAAACTGTCAGAGCCACCATGTTTGACCATAATGTTCAGAGGCATAATGTTGCCGCTGATCATCCTGGAACTGATTCTGCACTGAAAATGAATAATGAGCTTGAGGCAAAGCACGATGTGGTGACTTCAGGGCACAACAGACGATCATGGATGGCAGAAGTGGAGGAAACCACTGGTAAAAAGAAGGAGTATCAGAAGCAATCTGATTCTTCAAAACATATAGCGGATGTAGGAAAAAGTGGAAAACCAGCTTGCTCAAATGAAGACAAGAAACTTACTCCAGAAATTCTCTTAGAAAAATCTTTGGTTGAGAAAAGTGAAAAACCCACTCCTAAAAGTGCAGAAGACTCTCTAATTTACCAAAGAGTAGAGCCAAGATATGAAATCTTTCAGACGTGTGGTGAAAGAGCTCTTAGTGAAGCCATTACAATGGCTCCTGAAAAAAAGGCCATGACACTCAGAACTAGAAAATCGTCTGTGAAAGAGAATAAAAATGAGGAGGATGTGTTATACACTGGTCAGTCAGCTAGGGCAAGTAGTAAAACTCTCTACTTGAAAGAAGATAACATTACTTCAGAAGCTAGAGAGACAAAAGTTTTTACAAGCAAGTCTGCGTTGAGAGAACCTACTGATTTTTTCTCCAGTGAATGCACTTTACCTGAACAGAAGAAAGACTCTAAAACTGAAACCGAACCGATATTAATAGCTGAGAAAATAACTCATTCTAAAAACAAAAGTAAATTTTTGGGAATGAATGAAAAAGTAAACAAACTACATTCTGAAATTAAGAATGATAAGAATGAAGTCTCTTCTGTGGAGAAAACAGAGGGGTCTAATATCATTAAATGCTCCTCTGAGAAAAGGAGTTTCAGACCAGGTGGGACAGACAGCTATGCATTCAGAACCAACTTTGATGGTGAAGGTATTTCAACAAGTGTAAGCAAACACGGGGCCCAGTCCTCTTCGGTGCTTTCAAGGGGACAAATTTGTGAATCTTCCGCTAGCCACCATCCTGATACAAAAGTGCTAACCGTTAATAAAGAGGAATCTAGGGCCTTTGGTTTAAGGAAAAGTCTAGACTTAAATTGCAAAGAACAAGACTTCAGCTTAGATAGTACAGCTCCCGAAAACAGTGAAAAAATCAGAGTAATAGATCCAGAAGAAAAAGTCAGGAGAACCAGAAGTAGCGTTTCTGACTTGAAGATTTCTGAAAGGTGGAGAAGGAGGACCTTGCCTCAGGATCCTTTCAAGACAGAAGAAGTCGTCTGGCTCACTCCTGAAAATACCAGAAGGCTGAGTCGGACAGATTCACTGCAATGGGATGAAGGTTCCGTTAAAAAGAGAAGCAAAAAAATCAAAGAAGGGTTGGAAGGGAATGAGGCAAACCAAACTGTTCTTGGCAGTCCTGAGGATTACTTGAAAAATCAGAGTTCTCCCTTTGAGCCAAAGGCAACTTATTTTGCAGTGACTTATCAGATTCCTGGTAACAAAAAAGAAAAAAGCTTTGTTGGTACTCCTAGTGCAAGTGAAACTAATGCAATTTCTAGCTCAAGTGAGGGAGCAACAACTAATCTGGACCCTGTTTTTCCTGAAAGGTCCAAATCTTTATTGCAGCAACCAAATAAAAATTTGACAAGTACAGATTGTAGAGAAGACTCACAGGAAGTGCGTATTAACAAGGATTGGGTCAAAGAAGAAGGCAAAGATGATACTTTTTCCAAAAATGTTGCATTTGGTAATTTTCACGTATCTCGGAAAGATAACCAACAGTATCATGAAAGAGGTCTGGATCATTCTAAAGAGAAAATTATAGATGTTGATGCTTTCCTGTTAAAACAGGATCTGGAAAATACAGCTCAACCTGATCTCAAAAGTAGCAGAAGAAATGTTTCTTCTTACCGTGAACCCAGATCCCCCTTGTGCTTTGCACAGTTACATAAAGACAGTGAACTAGTCCCCCAGAAAAGGAGTGAAAATAATTATGATCTATCTGGAAGGAAGGCTGAGGATGGTTACAGATCCCAAATTCTTGATATCGATGCGCTTATGGCAGAATATAAAGAAGAATCAATGAAGGCCAGTAATGTTCAAGAGAAGCTCTCTGGAGATCACAGTTCATTTAGTAGGGAGAAATCAAAGAACAAAAGAAATGTGTCAGATAGGACGACTTCTTCCTACAGCTGGAAAGAGTGGAAAGGATCAGATCGCTATTCTGTTAATAACAAACAAGGTGACTGTGCAGAAGAGTACCACAGGCCAGAGAAATTAATTCTGAATGAAAAGAGCAAAGAGAAACTGGAATCATGTAGCCCTGAATTTGATAAACAAAAGTCCAAAGACAGAAAGTTCAGCCCTCCTTACTGGGGAAATCCTAGCAGCTTTTTTTCGGATAAGTTTGTAAATTCACCTGTGGAGTTCACTAGGAAGAAAACTTTCATCATTGACGAGGATGAAGAAATGAACTTAACTTCCATGAGCCGAAGTTCAAAATTTGTAATTGATAAGGTACAGCCTATAAATGCAGTTGGTACAGACCAAAGGCTGGAAGTTAATTTTGCTTCCAAGTTGTCCATAAAGACAGATGATGGCCTCTTACAGAAGAAGGTGGTCACAAAAGAACAGTTCTTGGAGGTGTCTTCAGAAGGTGAGTGGAGCAGAAACGTAGCAAGGAGCTCTATAACGAGGAATAAAGACACTGTAAATAAGATGACATGTGAGAATGAGTCTTCTAGTATGAAAAGTAAAACTGATTGGAAGAACTGTACATCTGGTTTGGCAAGTGCACCCCCAGATTTAAGACGATCTTATTCAGAAAAGAGCCGCCAAGGAAAAGACAATCTATCGCTTCTGCAAGAAGTATGGGGAAGAAGGGATCCACACCGACCCATGCACAGCTTCCCGTTGGAAAGTGCAGTCAATGGGTGGAAACACAAGATGTCATCTCCATCAGAATCATTCTTCCATGAGGATAAAAAGGTATTACCAAATGGTATCTCAGTGTTCCCTGTAACTAAAATTAAAAGTGAGCAGAAGCTTTTATTACATCTCTATACCGCTTTTCAGTGTCAGCTCTGACTTTGCAGCAAATGAGCAGATACATCCTTTTCAATAGAGTTCATTTCCTTTTGTGTTGTAGTTTCTTGAGGAATTTGTATTGTACTAGATGACTAGATTTTTGTTTCAAGTGTATAAATATTTATTGATGTTTCCATGGAGAGCTTGAAAACGCTTTAAAACGTGTGCATATTACTTTATTAATGCCGTGAACTGAGGATGTTAAGTTGTTAACTCTGCAATTTTATAATTATTTGAAAAGTAGTAGTTTGGTTTTAATTTGCAAGTTGTCAACAGTGATCTTTTTGGAGTTCTTGTTGTTTGGGTGGTGGTTTTCTGAAGGAAGCAATTTTTTTTAATTGGGTGAGTGGCCCTCATCTGCTGGTACTGACTTTGGTGAAATGCAAGTGATTCCCTTATCACAGTGACACGTTAATGCAGTAATGCATAGCCAGTTGGACATTGATCACTATAGTGTTTGTCCATTTTACATTTTCAGCTTTGAACTTCCTCTGTTTTTCCCCCCCCCCCAAAAAGGGCATTTTATATACATATGTATGTGTATGCATGTGTCTGTAACAACATACGTAACTTTGTTTTAACAGGCTTCTAGGAAAGAGTGGACCAAGCAGAGTTCAGAGAAAACAGACGGCACAGACTTTTCCTTGGTTTCTACTCAGAGAAGCCGCCACAGTTTTTATAAGGACAGAAGGGCGGATAACGGGACGGTATGTTATTTTGGAGGAGGTTCTTGGGCAGGGGCTAGGGGAGAGATAAGGGAGGTGCAGCCTGGCTTACTCCAGTCTGCACTGTTCTCCTTTTTGCAAATAGCTGTGAGAGAAAGTATGTGTCTTCCTAGCAGAGGAAGCGTGTGTCTTCCTAGCAGAAGGAGCAGATGTGCTTTCTGCAGAGTTTAACTGGCAGAGAACGCTTCTCCCTGGGATTCCACCACACTGGTTTATGCCAAATCTTGGAACACAAAGTGTTAACCACGCAGCTTGTTCATTTGTCTTTCTCAGCAACGAATTTTCATCCTGAACTCTTAAGATGGGTCTAGATCATTATGCTTTTTGTTTGTTTCTCAGCTTAGGTAGTGAAAATCATTTCGATTCCAGATTTTTTTTTTTTTTTCTGGAAAATCATGGAGACAAATAGAATCATGTCATAGCCTGAAAAATGATGGGTTTAATTTTCTTTCTGTAGGCAACACACAGTGAAGAATTACAGCTGACGGTTTTGGCAGTCTGATTTGTCTCTAATATGCGTAATTTTGGGGTAAATTCCCACTTAAAATTGTTGGGTGATATTCTCCTAAATTACAGAAAAATTTCTGGACTTTAGTCCCCAGATGAATTTCTGTTGGGAAATAGCATCCTATGTCCAGATGTTGTTCTGAAATACAAAGCAAGTTTCTGGACTTTTCCAAAAGTTACATAATAAAAGAAATATCAGAATTTTCTGTGGACAATAAAGGATTTGAAAACCACATCAACAGCACTGAACTCTACAATTTTAAGAGAGACATTGCTGCCGCTGAAATTCTTCCTTACTGGAAGAACTTGTTTTAAACCACTGCAAGTGCTGTGTGTTTTTTTTTTGTCGTTCATTTTTTAACCTTGTGCATGGAAACAGATTCGATACACCAGAAGAATGCTGTAGTCACTTCAGAGTGCACTCTTTTGTAACTCTACACATACATGTTTGCAATTTTTGAATGCATGGATGTCCCACATCCAAACTCTTTCACTTGTATGGAGAAGGGGTGACTGAAAGATGTGACTACGCTGTCCCAAGGTCAAATCTCATCTGTCCTCTTAGTCTGCTAGCACACTCCTGTGGTGACCGAGCGTATTGCCTGCTGTTGAGATCCTGGTTTTGCAATTACTCGTTCTGCTATTTACAGCCCTTTAATAGAGAATAGACAAAAAGATAAAAAACCAAAAGGAACTGAGGGAGATTTTTTTCCCCTCGTCTTCTAGTGAAGAAAAAGAAAGCACCCAAACCTCTAAGGATTTTGTAAACAAGTTTCCTAATAGCAGTTTTGGAAATAGGCTCATATTGTTCCAATTCTAGTCTTAAAACTTCATGGAAGGTATCCAAGGGCTGATAACCCCTTGTCTTTCCCATTCTTGGCATGGACTTGAGGTTGAATGGTCACCATAGGGGGAGTTTGGGTTATTTACAGAATTGGCAAGTATCATTCAGCCCCTAAAAGTTGTTATAAGCCATCAGCTTACAGTGCAAATATGTAAAGATGTTTTTGACAAGGAAGAATAGGCGGGAGAAAAGTGCTGTCAGAAATAGTGCTGGGATAACTGAACTCTTCAGGTAGCATACTCGGGTAAATGAGACTGTTGTTCTCCGACTTGGTCCTTAAGCGTGAGGTTACTCAGAATAAAGCTTTGACTTCATCGAGTGTAGCCTGAGACAGGGAGGAAAGGCTGTCAGCCCCACTAAAAAACTCACGTATCCAGCATCCACTGGAATTCAGTCGGATCCGGGTGCTTTACTCCATTGTATTGCTTTGAAAAGCCTAATCGTGGTGTATTTGTTGCTCTGCAGTGCCATGGTAGCACAAAGGGCAGTCTGGCCTTCGTGCATATAAATGGTGAGTGAGTAGGTGCAGAGAAGCGATTTTTACGTGCATTTGGGAGGTGGAAAACTCACCATACTTTCACATTCTCCAAAGCCCCCCATAGGTATTGCAGAAGATTATGTAGAACTGAACCATATCTTCTGGCACCAGGGTAATACCTTTGTTTTCATTTGGAGAAAATACAGAGCCTTTAGCCGTGCAGTCGCTGTTCTCATCATTGTGTTTCAATACTTCCCTCTGGTGGAGAGACGCACTGTAGTGTGTTTGAGTTTGAGGGATGAGAGAGGTCAAGACAGACCCACAGGAGAATCACAGTGAAGTGACATATTTCCTCTGAATCTAAATGCAATCTGTTTTGCGTAGTACATCTTTGAAAGAGGATTAGAAGGAAACGAAACTCCTGCTGTTTTGTTTGAACAGTTTGTAGTTTGTCTGTTTCATTGTGAAGTTACTTGTTTTTTATTGTGGCATAGTGACAAAAAAAATGCTACAGTACATATCAGTGGTCATAAAATATTGTTATCTTTCTAATTAGACTGTAGTGCTCAAAGCGACAACTTGCTACCTTTATTGCAGAATAATAGATTTACTTCCATTCACGTTCAGTCCTAGAGTAATGAACCGTCCTGTATTCTTTGATATTTGACAAATCAACTTAAATTAACACACATTTGTTGCATTATTTCCCATCTGCCTATAATAATAAACAACTACTTGAATGAAATTTTCCAAGACAGCTAATGAACTAGATTCTTATGGATGAACACAATTCTAAAAGGTGCAATAGTGTAATTTTACTTCTGGAGAATCCATTTCTTTGCGGTTGTATTCTAGGGAATCTACTTCCAATGAGGTTATTTTTCAAAACATTATGTAGAACTTCTTTGAAATCAAGCCATTACAGCATACAATTGATGATATGGGATTGGTGGTTGAAATTGCGAAGGATGATGATACTCTTGAGACTTAATGCTCATCCAGATTGCATTTTTTAGCTATTTTGGGTTTGTAATCCTTAAAAACAGAATAAGGCTTTTATAAAGATTCCAGCATCATTGTTAGACTATCATCGTCTGTGTTTTTACTATGGGTGGTACTTTTCTCTGTCTTTAACAAAGAGAATGCTCAGGGCTGTAAATCTTAAAAGGCTGGTAAAGCCTCGCAGCCTGAGTGACAAAGACAGAGGTTGAACAGCGAGGCAAATTCTTCTAATTTATGATTTCTGTGCGAATATTTTGGTCTTTATTTCTGTTTCTTGGAGATTAGAATAAGTTTATGATTGTAAGCTTTGTTGTTAGTATTTTTTTAACAAGTGACTGACTGTATTATAAATATGACTGCTCATTGTAGTGTAGTGCTTAAACATTCTATTCCAACGTAAGATTTTTTTTTTTCCCTTTCCCTTTTCACTCTTTGATATAGCCTGATTCTAGTAAAGAAGGAACTAGTTTCAGATTTAAAGGCATTCACCTAAGACAGAAATAAGGAAAAGACTAGAGTTTCTGTGAATAAATGATTACCTCTTTGCTTCACTAGGACTACCAGTATCAAGAAGATGAAACTTTTCCCTGCCCATCTAAAAATATTTACTCCTTCATTAAGTCGGATACTCTGTATGCTGTGCTTTAGCCCTGCCTGCATCACAGTATAGGTATAAAAATAAAGTTGTTCTTATGTTTTCTCTGGGATTTTAGCTCATGGAATTAGCTGCAAATCGCGCTCGCTAGCGGGCAGAGAGCATGTCCGCACGGCTTCGTGTAGGGCTTAGAGCATGGCAGGGCCTTTTCCTTCAGACCTGGAGTGCAATTTGAGGGACTGCGAGAGTCTGTTGTGACAACATGGAAAATAAACATGCTCTTGGTTTGTGTAGGCTGTTGTAAGACTTACGTAATTCTGTGCTCTGTGCTGCCTTGGAAGGCACTGTAACTGCAATGTGCTCTGGTAAACCACCTGAATTGCAGAAGATGTTTTCAAGTGTTGTCTTTCATAACTTGTAGTGATTCCATCACAGCTGACACAGGTCTTTAATTCTCTGACGTTCGGTCACAAACCTCAATTCCTGGTGAAGTCATCAAGACTGATAGGAGTCTTATGAATTAAAAACTGAGGAATGTGTGATGTGGCTCATTCCCAAAACAGAAGTGACTGCTCTTGCTCTGTTGGGCTGAAGGGATTGCACCCTCATGTGGAAACAGAGCAGCTTCAATGCAACTATGGTTTATAACCAAAATTGCTGCTTTGTGTAGTTAAAACGAAGCACTCTGGTACTGGAGTAGGCATGAATTATTTTGAAGCCTCTGGTTATATATTTTGTTTATTTATTTTATATTTAACTGTTTTTTTTCCTTTGGTGAGGAGAATCTGGTATCTATAATGGTATCCATATAAAGATGCACTTACTTGAGACTCTAATGTGTGGGTGGAGAAGGATTTGTTTAAGAAAATCATGAGCTGACTCTTAAAAATATTTTGGAAATTAACTGCAAGGAAGAGAAGATAAATATTTTATAAAGATGTGCAGGTAAATTTACAGTTTGGCTTGTCACAGTTCACCAGTTGTTTCCAGTTCTGGCCATGACAGGTCTGTCTCTGCCCATTGAAAAGCGAGTGTTCTCATCTTCTGATTGTGTAAAGCCTCTAATATTGCGGCTTCACTCCTTCCCAGATGGAAACAGATGTACTAGAAAATAGTCATGTGTGAATTGTTCTGTGAGCCTAAGAACTGAATCAGCCTGGGAGGAAATCAAGAGAATTTGTGAGCTGTACAAGGTCTCGTAGGTGGCAGTTAGAAAAGTTGGGGGTGTTTTTCTTAACCATCCAGAAGCCAAATGTCAAGCAAAGGAGACTGTGGACTCCTGGAAGCTGTTTTGCGACATCTCCGTACCGTCCCCCCTGGGAAAGGTGAGAGCGGAGGAGTGCTGGGAGGGGACGAGGCTGTCGGGGTCCTCCCTGGACTGGCTCCTGTCTCTTGTCTTTCCTTTTCCCATCAAAAAAAGGACATAGGTCAGGAAAGTAGGAACAGATAGAAATGTTATGATTCTTATTTTTGCTTTTCACAAAATACCTATTATCGTGTGGTCATTTAGCTCTGCTTCCTAGTTCTAAAAACAACTCAGAGGAGGATGACCCAGTGTTGGTTAATAACTGGGGTTGCCCAGGCTTTCTTCCTTTTTTGGTAATATTCGTTTGCTGGGAGCATTCCAGTGGTATATAAAAAGACACTTTGTTGTGTCTATTTCTTCTCATCCACAAAAGACATTTTTATATTAAAAGCAGGAGCTTTTCTTTCATGTGTTTTTTTTTTTTCTTTTTCTTGTACATTACCAAAAAATAAGGTCAGCTCACAACCCTGACAACTGCGGTGGCGTTAATAGCGTTTCATAACCCCGCCTGCGAAACAGAGTGGGTTTAGAAGCTTCTCTTTCCGTCCAGATGAAGGGCTTTTTAGTGTGAAACCCAAAGTACTATTATTAATTCTCGACTAACACATTACGGATTACCGAGAAGCCTGAGCAGTTAGATGCTAAATAACAAGTGGTTGAGTCCCACGGCGCTGGTAGCTCAGCTGCTGCTCAGAAGTAGCCACAGCATCCGTTAAAGGCACAGAGCTCAGCGTGGTGACGTGGGGCTGGATAAACACGCGCCGTACATTATTCATGTTGCTTTTAATTGCTCCAGTCTGCTTTTAACCTCTGCTGGAGGCGGAGAAGAGCAGGGAGGCTGACTCTAACGAAGATGGTTTGGCATTAACTTTGCACTGTGGAAGATGGAGTATTATTACTGTCCACGTTTGCTAAAGTTGCTGCAGTATCTGTGGGTAAGCGTACTCTTGAATGTAATTGTGCTTACCAAGTTGGACCTTTTTAACTGCTTTCAGAAATCCTGAGAATGTTCATATGTAGCGATGTTTTTACTTTGCAGTTTCAGCCTGAATAGTAACATTAATCGTGGGATTTATTTTGGGTGAGAGAGGCTATTTTTATCTTTAATACTCACTTCAAATGAGGAGACTGCAGGCTACTTGAACGTGCCCCAGAAAACCCTCTTAGTAATTGGAATGTCTCCCTTGTTTATGCCTAACCGTAGGAGTTGCAATTTTGCATACTGTGTTGGAAATATCCTTCCCCATTTGTTTAAAAGCTGTCCACGGGCTCTGGAGACTGCTGCTTCCAGAAGCACTGCTCTTTAAGCGAAATGGCCAGTACTAATGGCTTTAGAAGTGTGGATTTTTACGATTCCTTACTTGTTTTTAATTTGACTGTGTTAATAGGTTTCGCTTGTCGCAGTGAACACTTCCTTTTCAAACAATCCTTAGGGCCCCCTTCAATGAAAAGCTCTTTTTACCGGGCTGCTCTGCCTGTGGTAGGCTGCCAGCTTGGGAGGGTTACTTTTGCACCGCGAGTGCTACTTGTCAGCTACTTTCTCATTTACAAGAGATGGATTTGATTTTTAAAGCCTTTATAAATAGATACTATATTGTATTGAACCTAATTACTTAATGTTTTGATTTCTTCTGTACAGTTTTGCTTTGTTTGCGGCAGTCTTCATTAATCTAGCAATTTTCAGCTGTAAATTCAGCATGTAATCGGCACTGGCACTTTAAACCTTTCAATGTTAGCTGTTTGCTAGCGCCTTTTGAAACTGTAGCAAAGAGTTGGCTTCCCTGTTTTAGAGTTTAATTTTACAATCCTTGCCTTGTATGTGCTTTGATCAGTAGTGAGATGAGATTCCCTCCTGTAAATTTTTTGCAGCTGGGAGAGAAAATAGTACTTGAAGAAGTCGGCATTTTCTTAAAAAAAATATCTTTTCCTATTGGAGACTGCAGTATTGTAAAACATGGAAGTCTTTGGAAATTTCTTAAAGATTTTTTTATTCGATTAGCTAGATTTTTTAAGAGGCAAGCTTTCTTTAAATTGCACATGAAAAAATTAGCGTGATGTATCAGACTTCAGTATGATGAGGGGGTGGATGTTCTTTGTGGTTTGCTAGCACAAGGACTCTGAAAGGGATCTCTGAATGCTTCTGCTTTCACATGTACCTGGTTATTTTCCATAAGGCCAGGAAAAAAAAACAAAAACCAAACCAAACTTTTTGATCAGTCCAGAAGATCACTGGGATGATATCCCATATTGTGCAGTTTTAGTCCGACAGAACAGGTACATCATATTTTCTGTGTGTATATACTCTTTTAGAGGCCTTGAAGTATTTCTTACGCATTTTCATTAGTGTACGCTCTCCTGATGTGTTGCAAGAAAATATTGGAAGGACAATTGTGATATTCATGACATTAAATATATATAAAAAAGAATTTTTAAGGGAAAAGCACAGCTGTGCCTTTTGTCACTTCAGCTGTAACATCAACACAGAAAGGCTCCTAAGGAGATATTTATCAGTTCTCTCTATTTATAATCAAGAGTAACCAGAGATGTCGGGGTTAGTTGTCCTGCTTTGTGTTATTTAATCTGTCTTGGGGAGCTAAGGTACTTTATTAGGCATACATACCTGAAGAAGCTGTAACTCTTATTTAAAAAATATTATAATGAAAATACATTTTTAAAGCTACTGTTTTGAGTTATTCATGGGTTGCATCTCTTCTGCTGTGTAGTTGTTTTACTCTCACACAGTGGTGGAGTTGTTGGGCATCACTGGACCCACTCAGTGCCAGCTATCTGCTAATTACTTGCTGATTCCTATTCTGATCTTTGAATAGGATATGTAGTATCGTGATGTGTAGGAAAGTTGTCAAAAGAAATCCTCACAGTATTTTTTGAGCACATTATAGTTTGTGGTCTGCCCGAGAATGTGTGAAATGATGACTGACCACCAAGAAGTCTGTGTCCTGTGGTCAGGTGTGTTGAGTGACAGCTCTGAGTTTCTGAAAAGTAGTCTTTGTGTTTTGTTCAGCAGGTTGTATTAGATGCAGGCAGAGTTCTGTCCTGTAATTCAACCTTGAGCTCCCTTTTCAGTTTGAGTTGTAATAATGAGGAGCAGAGCAAGCTTATCAAACCTGGATCATTTGCACTTTTAATGAGGCACGCTGCAGGACTCGAGATACTGCAGCTCGTACTTGGTTGGTGTTTTCTTTAGTGTAACACATAACACTGAAGCAGGGATTACTGAGAAGCAGGTTCCTAGGGAAGAACGAGCATCAGACTTTTTGATGACACAAGATGGACTAACAAGAGCTACTGAGAACTGTTACTGCAACTGTACCAAAAAAAAAAAAAAAAAAAAACATTAAAAGAGAAAGCCGAGAGTGCTGATGGAGCCTTGCAGATTGCTGTGTAAGGTTTTTCTTTTTATGAGTCTTTAGGATGGCTGTTGAAGAATCCAGAAGTTCCTGGCTGGTGTGATAGCAGTCTGGTTTTGGTCAAATTATTTGATGTTTCTTTGACAGGGGGAAGAGCAGGACTCTTGAACACCACTCCATGTTTGGTTCACTCTCAGTAAATTGTCTCTTTAGACTGTAAATGTGCTTGTTATTGGGTGAAATTTCTCAGAAGCTTGTGGTTTTGTGACTCCAGCAATCTTTCTTTGATTCTGACCATTGAGATTATAACCTGTATGGCATACAACTGAGCTTTTGCTGGTGATAAGGGAAGAAGGGTGCAGGCTGCCCCTTGAGCCTGTCTGCAGCCCTTGGTAGGACCACCAGTGGTTGGTCCTGCCTTGGCCTGTGTTTTCCCGTAGGTGCTGCTCTTTACCATCCAGCTGGTGTCAGCACTGACTCCTCTTGCTGCCTTTTCCATAACCTGCAATCCAAGCTTACTGAGTTGCTTTTCAGTGACAGACTGTATTCGTTACTTGGACCCCTTCAGTCAAACGCTGAGATAAGGATACAGCAGAGCCCCGCACAGGAATCACCAAATGCCTTGTGGTCATCTGTAGCTCAGCAGCTGCAATTCAGAGCCTGAATCATAGCTCTGTTCCATGTCATGACTTCTGTCTCTGCTCTGCCATGTACCTGCCTCCCAGCTCTGATCTTGTCATCATCTTTAATTGGTTAATTATTGTAATTATGTACACAAGTGCCAGTCTTTCAGTGACCATCTGCTATATTTATTATATTTGAGTATTTTCCAGGGTACATGGGGTACTCATCATCCCTTTCCGAGCTGGTGAGGAGCTTTGCTGCGGCTGATACAAGACATCTTTAGGTCTGACTTGCATAAGAAGTCCTTTAAGCGCAGCTTAAGTCTGTTGTCCAGCTGCTTGCATCAGTCACACCGTCACGCTGGTCAGCACGCCAGGTATGCAGCCACAGCAATGAGGTTTCCTGTTCCTTTGCAATGCCCTTTGTCCAATAACCAGCTTTTTGGGCTTGCTTAGCAACGCAGCCACAAGTGGAGCGCTCTCAGTTGGGTTCTGTTCCTGTCCTTAGCCATCTCAAAGTCCAGAGCAATTCTTGCTCTGGCCCAGGGTATTTTGTGGGGCGCTCCAATTTTGATGACGTAATCTCTTTTTTGCTGTAGCTGAGGCTACTCGAGGAGCGCACCGATGAGTGCTCTGTGTCACAAGTAGGACCAGGTAACAGAAGCCAGCTCTGCGCGTGGAGGCCAGGCTTCTTGCAGTGGGGGCAGAGCAGTCAAGAGATAGGAAAGCTCTGGGTCTGTTCCAGAATAGGTGCTGAAGGAAAAGAATAGGAGCCCTGGCTGATTTTGAACAGGCGCTGCAGGGGAGAAGAGGGTTGGTGTCAGGACGTGAGCTCTGCTAGGTGCAGTTTTTAGTACCTCGGTGAGGAACCAGCTGTGACTTTGGTCACAGCCACCTTTGGAATGGTCCTGGCTGGCTTGATGGTTAGAGAGGGACCTGGCTCAGAGTTCTGGCTGGACCTGCAGCTGTACGCTCAAAACCTTGTGGCTCGATGGAGAGCTATGTGATTGTCGTTCAATCTAGATGAGACGGATGAAGTCAGTAGATGAGAGAAGACAGCTGGAAGAGCTGAGAGCAGCTACCGGTGCACCCCCTTATATGAGAGCACTGTGGTCTCTAGTGAATACGTGGTATTTCTCTTGACAGCCAGCTGTTTGCCTGGCCTGGATCCCCCCACAGTGCGTGTGGTAGATGCATAAATCCTGACGCCTCATAACATGGATAGTTTCATTAGTTTCATCTGAGTGTGACAGGAAAAGCATCGGGGGTAGGTGAGTGGCTGATGGTGCCTTGAAAACATGAAAACATTATAGGTATGGTCTAAGAGTGGCCTTGGCTCCACTTTAGCAAAATGAAGGTCCGAAAAGCCTATGGGAGACCGATGTCCTATTAGCAGCAGAGAATCTCTCATAAATCTTGTAGCTCTGTGTTATACATACATAATACTTTGATACACAGTTGAAATGAAAGTGGGCTCCAGATTCATCGCTCAGTTTTGGCCTTCTGGTATGGATGGTGGTGGTGAGTCTCCTGAGCATGCTAGGTACTGTTCTTGATGAGCTGTTTCTTCTCAGTCTGACACTTGTCCTTGTTCAAAAGCAAACAAATGCTGCATCCTGAAAGCACGCAAAAGAAAATGGCATGTTTTATGTAAAATGTTACCCTGCAGCATAGTTATGGTTTAAAAAGACCTTATTCTTTATTGACAGTCATTGAACAATAATTACAAAATCAAAACAAATTTGGGGTATTTAAGTAAGAAGTCAGATCTGAAGTTTGTTTTGACAAGGTTTTAGTGCTACCTGCTCAGACTGGTTTTGATACCTCTCTATCAGTGACTCCAGAGGAAGTGGCAGCTCGTTAATAACCATGCTGCCATGGCATGTCACTGCAATAGCATTTTGATGGGCGATAGAGGGAAACCTCAACCGTTGGCCTCCTGCGTGCCGCGGGTGATGGTCACCCTGCTTTAAGGGAGGGAAGGTGTTCTGTGTCGGGGGTGTGTGGCTTCCCGTTGTGTGTGCTGCCCGGGGGTTTCCTCTGGGCGCTGTCTGCTGCTGTTCTGTTATGGGCTTTACTTTTGGTGATGGGGCAATCGCACTTCAGCTGTGTATTTTTCCCAAAGATGTAAAAATCCCTCACACCCAGGTAGCATCTGAGGTGTATCTGCCGGGCTGGTGCCAGCAGCGAAATCTTCCTTTCAAATAATCTCAGTAAACGAAGCCCTGTTGCAGGAAAATACCGGTTCAAAGGGCATTTTCCTAATTCCTCATGTTGCTGTGGCAGAGGAATTCTAACTTTTGTGTCACTGTCCAGAGCAAGCAGACAGAATAAACGTGGCCGAGGAAGCCCGTTCTCCGCGGGAACGCGAGAGAGTGCTGTTCTGCCGCGGGAGGCCGATGTGCTGCCCGAGGCCACTCGTCCTCGCACGGCTTCAGGGCTCACACGAGGGAAACGCTGCAGGATCCAAACAGTCTGTTATAATTAGGTGTGGTATTAAGTTTAATTTACCATAAAATGCTTTTATGAAATAGTGCGTTCTAGGTTAACTTGGGGCAATAAAGTTTGCATTCAGTAAGATGTAACTGTTTGTAGAGCTGGTAATTTTGGGGGGAATGACTGTGTTGTTCCGGGCTCGGAGCAGCTGTAACTGGGGGACTGTCTGCCCCTTTAATTTGGGTCTGAAGTAGTGAGTACACTCCTGATAGGAGGCAAAAATGGAGTGGTAAACCTCATTTATACATACAAAGCAGAGGTAACTTCACTGCCTGCCTACTAATATTTTGATGTAAAGTTGTTTTGACTCAGTTCCTGCTTTCCCATGCTGTTGTCCGTGTCGCTGATGCTGGGAGCCAGCCAAGTTCCCACTATTGTTCCTGTTCTTTCAGCAGCCGTGAGCTGTTCATACGGCCAGCGCGTGTTTACTGTACTGAAAGGAAACGGCGTTTAGAGAGCAACTTGAGCATGGTGAAAGTAGTTCTTTGTGGTGGCCTTTCCTCAAGATACGACAGGACTTTGTACTGCAGCGCAAAGCTGCTCTGGAAAAGTAACTTAAGGTAAATCTCAAGCCTGAATGAAGCTTGGAAAAAATGTAGTATTTGGTTTAGTGATTCATGGTTGAGGCTAATAAATACCTGCCACGTTAAGGAAGGTGGTATAGATTATTTGCTAACCACAGTACATATTTGGCAAATTTTGATTGCTAGGGTTGGAGATTGCAGATGTTGGAGGAGACTGGATTTACTTCTGCATTTATTCCAGAATTTGGCAGTATTTCACAGTTCAGGGCAGGAAATACAGCAAATCTAGTTGAGAACGCAGAAGGAATGTCAGCAAATCAACCTTTGAACTCCACAAAGCTCCAGACCTAGCAGGAAAATAATGCACTTAATCTAAAAAATGTAAGCAGAGACCACACCTGTAACAATGACACTGATAAGCGATTTAAGATGTAGCCGCCTGCAGTGTCGCAGGGGTATTCTTGTATTGTGGCACTGCCCTGGGTGGCAGAGATGCGCGTTGGCTGGGTGTAGCTTGGTGCAACCGTGAGATCGACTGGCTTGTGGTCCCCCCAGTGCACTGCCCATGTCCCAGGGGACGTGGGAGCATGGGGCCATTGTGTGGCCGGACTGTGCGGTCACCCTCCCGTCTGGTGACGTGGGGCTGACATGCTGAGCCTGGAAGAAGGAGGAGGAAGAGGCAGTAAGAGCAAAGAGTCCAAGAAATAATGGAACTGTGTATGCACTCAGTGTTACGCAGCGATGGCAAATAAATGCTATTGCATTTTTTCATAAAAATGACACATTGCAAGATAAAATGGATGAAGGATGTATTGTATAAACTTACACCTGGTATTTGTTCTACTTACTGTGATCAAGAAGTGGTAGATGTAAATGAAAGACACATGGAGTAGTGTTTAGTGGGGAGAAAATGGAAAGAACAATCAGGCGCTCAGTGCTTCCCAGCTGTGCAGTAGGAAGGTGGTGTAGACAGTTGTTAGGCAGCATGGGATTATGCTGAGAACAGCCAAAATGATTTAAGATGCAGTTTTACCTTCCAGCTTCTTGTTACTACTCTTTAAAGAAGGAAATCCCTCACACAAAAAAAGCACGCTGTGCCTTCATCGTGTTCTCTGAGTTCTGAAAGTCAGATTTGAACCTTCAGTAGCTGGAGATTACCCAAGCACCCTCTGCGAGAAAGAGAAATACTACCGAATTTCTCCAGGCAGACGGTAATAGAAAGTTCTGTATTTTATCACTTTGAAAAGGATGACAGAAATGCACTGTTTAAGAAATAGTAAACTTGGCATTTGCTGCCTGATTAAAAAGAGCAGTGTGCTTTGGACCAAATTGAACTCTTCAGAGAACATATCGTTCCCCAGCGTAGCACACGGGCTCTCTGGCTGTCACTTCTTGAAACTGGCCCACCTGTGTTTGCTGTGTTTGCGTTGCCCGTGCTGCTGGACGCTGGGGAACGTGCTGAAATGGGCCCAGACTTTAGGTATAGCGTTACCAAGAAATGCTAAAACTTGTGAAATTCAAGGAGACGTTTTCTGACTGCTAGAACCTGCTTAACACCAGTAATGTGCGTGGGCCAAATCCTGCTTCCCCAAAAGCTCTGCTGCGCGCAAGAAAAGAGCTCTTCTCGCATAAGGGGGTTCCTGCTGTTACGGGGGGGTGACAAACCCATCCAGCCTACGCAGCGGGGCTGACTGCCTCAGAGGGAGAGAGATATGCTGACTGATCTGTGATGCTGCAAAACGGCTCAGGCCGCGTTTAGCGAGATGAATCAGAACTTCATGGTGAAATGTTAAGGAGATGGAATGAAACTGGTGAATCTGGCATTATCCCTGAAGTCGGATTTTGATGCCTTCGCAGAAAGGTGTTGGTGAGGAGGGGTTCAAATGAGTGCTGATAGGCAGGTCTGAATCAACAGTAAGACTTTATATCTGTCAAAGAGAAGGAAATAATTTGAAAGTCTCTTCATATTGGATTGTTCTTTCTTGTTTGCATGTAATTTGACTCACTCTTATGGGAACAAAAGATTTCCCAACCCCTTTTCTTCCCGTTACCGTTTTGAGCAGAAGTAGGGTGATCCCATGCTTATTGTCTTGCACTTCTTTGCCCCGTGAGAAAATTGTAGCCGTTGGAGGTATTTTAGGCCACGTTCTGTCCTCAGGACATCTCTGTTAAAGATGTTTTGCAGTTACCTGTGCTTAACGTGTGAGAGTCCATTGGATCAAGTGATGGAGAAATAACCATTCCCACACTGGGCTTAATATCAGAGCCCCGGCTCTGGCACGGCTTTGGTTTGCCTCCCTGGTGCCAGGAGACCCTGCGCAGGCTGGAGCTTCTGCCCGGTGGCTGCCTGGCGTGCCGGGGAGATTCCCGACCTGAGGATTGGGACCATGGGGAACATTGAATCCATTGCGTGTTGAGATCATGTATTTGATCAAAACACCAGAACTGTTCTTGAGAGGTTTGGGCACGTTTGCAGGGAGCATGTGGTGTTCAGCCTGCTTTGTGTTTGTTTACGTGCTCGTATTTTCATTTCACTGTGCAAATAGCTTCCCTTTCTTAGGGATGAGTCCCACATTGTGTTTCTTGTTGACATTGGATATCTCCCCTGCTGTAAGATAGCTCCTGGTTTTCCATAGGATCCTTCTTAGGTAACACAAAAGCTAATGCTTAGCTTCTTGCTAAGCTTGTAGCTAATTTGTGTGTTTTTACAGCCCGGGTTGGAGGGAATGGCTACTATTTGTATGTTAATGTTTATCAACAAAAAAACTTTCTTCATCTGGATTTTTATTTGTATAAGTGGAAAAAACTGTAACAATCCACCTTTGGCTTGGCTTGATCCTTTCGACGTAAACAAACGTAAAGAAAATGTTTTTAGTACTTTCCAGAATATTTGTGCTGTAGGAATTTCCTGTTTCTGTTTTGTTTTTCAGTTTTTCCTCCTCCATTGAGATGGAGGGGAAGTGCTGAATGATTATGTACATGGACTTTCCAACAACATAGTATATTTTTAGCTTGTTCCCTCAGCTTTAACGTTGATAGCTTTGTCTTATACTGAAACAATTCAAGGTACAAAAACTATGCGTGTTCAGGATGTTTAACTGGGCCTTTCTTAAGTTCAAGAGAAACATAGTTTGGGGGACAAAAAAATTAACGTTTTCCGAAAAACTTTTGGCGCTCTAGTTGTTCCAATTATTACTGGTTGTCATATTTTAACTTAAATTGTTTAAAAACTTAGATTGAAAGTTATCTGTCACCAAAGGTAATTGTGAAATATATTTATTAATCCTGGAGTAATTACATATTACTGTAAAAATACACAGAATTTTGCACAGAGAAAAGGATGACTGACTTCCTACTCTGATTAGAAATGAAATAGGAAACTGCAGTGTTTCACTGATCCCATCAAGGATGACCATGGTAGTAGAATGGTAAAATTATTTTGGCAGGTATAAACAAGTATGTGGAGTGCTCAGTCATGAAAATTATTAATGTATTTTCTTTTAACACAAGCGTAGTTCTGTAGGGAAAACAAGGAATGCAAATTTAAGGGTTTTTTTCTTCTTATCTGGTTTCTCTAATATTGGTTAATGTGGATGAAAGTGCAGCTTTTAAGTGCATTTGGAACTTAATGACTCACTCTGTGCCTCTGCTTTCTCCTGTTCTTGCCCCTTCTGTTATCATTTTTTGATTTGAATCCGTAAGAAGTGTAAGTATCGTACTTTAATGTGGCTTTTCTTAAACGAGAACATAAGGTACAGATTTTTTTCTTACTGAGGTGATAGTGCTGTGGGGTTTTTTGTTTGTTTTGTTGTTGTTACAGTATACATGAGTGATACATATCTTTTACAGAAACAGTAAGACAAGCCTATCTCAAAGATTAATCATCTAAAGAATGGATATAAGCCACATGCTACCATGAAACATGTTGGGAAGGGCGGTGGTAGCAGAGAGGGGGATGTGGAGGAGAGCTGCCCAAAGCAGGCAGAGTGCGTGACGGCTGGGACCAAGAGTTCCTTGGGAGAAGAGTCAGGCTGTGGGGTGGACCTGCAGGCAGATTAGATGCGTTCGGTATCTGACCTTCTTTAGCAAACATTGCAAAACGTTTCTCTGTGATAAAAAGCTTCATTTCATAAGCGCTAACGTGCTTGTTGCGTGAGAGGGGGAAAGATGATGTCCCAGCAAAATTTCTAATCTCTTTGTTGTCCAGTTTGAAGCATGTGGATGTCTGACTGTGTGCTTCAAATTTATTGATCAGACTGGGTCACTCTACTTTTTGATTTAAGAGATTGATGAAGAGAAGATATTTAAAGTGGTAGCTCTTTGTGTATAAAAATGGTTTGGAACCTTGCACAGGGAAGTTTAATCAGCTGTACATATAACACTTCAACAGCTGTTTGCTGGTTTCACAGTGTTATGTTGGACAATTCTCATTGTGTGCCACGGAGAATGTTTTATTTGTCAGAAGATGTGGGTGAGATGGGCATCCAGGTTCAGGCATAAGCTTCAGCTTTAATAAATTACCACTAGATAGGGATGAGACGTTTACCCCTTTAACGTTCCTGCCACCTTCTTGGGGTTATAGTGTCAAGGACCTTGCTTGTACTTGCTTCCGAATCCTCTAATTCTCCTTCAAGATGGCCATTTTAACCTTTACTTCCTGAGCAGCTGATGGGTGTTTCTGCCTGTTTTCATGCTTCTAACTCCCGAGCCATTCTTACTGCAGACGCATGTATGCGGAGTGAGAAGGTTGGAGTGCCCCCACTCAAGACAAATGATACAAAATAGAATGAAAAAAAAATCCGTTGCTGCTCCCCAGACAGGCGATGTGCTGCTTGCGGAGCCCTTGGGAAACAAAACTCCCGTTCTGCAGCAGGGGAGAAAGGAGTTGGACTGGAGGCGAGGCTGGGAGCCCTGTCTGGTGTGAGCTCCGCTTTTATCACCTGCTCGGCAGCGGCGCTCAGCCCCTGCCGAGCCCGGGAGCGGGGTATCCACTTTCTCCTTGTGCATTGCTCTGGGAACCGCTCATACCTGTTCCTTCCTCTGGCCAGAACATTCCACTGGTGGTGTACGGTGACACTTGTACCTGAAGGGTGTGGGGGTTTTGTTTCTTCTTACACTATTTTTTTTTTTTTTTTAATTCACTGCCATTTTGTGCTTGCTGTAGTCCAGCCAAGTCTCTTTCTGTATGAGACCTGGAGAAAGGATGTTTTTCTTGTTTTGTTTTTCCTTCTTCCCTTCTATTGTCCTCTCTTAGCCGATATTCGAGAAGATACATGCAGTGACTGTGAGCTCTTTGGTTGTTGGCATAACCTCGGCAGAGTGTATTCGTTTACAGCGGGGAGGCGGTGAAGCCTGTGCCGTAGCCCTGCGGGGAAGTTGCTGGTTTCTTCCCTGAAGCCACTTCTGTGGCAGGGAATGTTCTCGTTGCGTTTCTGCCCCTGTGTGATGGGACTCTGTTGTGCTTGCTGTAAAACATGATTATTTTTATAATGCTTTTTGTGCTCTGAGTGGATTACCAGGTTAGCACACAGCGCAGCAGAGAATAAAGCCTTCCCCAGCCCCTCCATGCCTGGGAGTTGGGCTGTTGGGGATCATCGTTTTCTCCTTAGCCTGGACGTTCCCCTGGAGTAGGCAGGATAGCACGATGGCAGCCAAGTGAGTTCAGCTCTCTTATTTATCAAATAAAAGTAGTAATACCACAGGTGAACTTCAAGAAAAAGGCAGTAGTGGAATAAGGATGTGCAGTGCGCAGGTGGTATCGTTTCTGTTTTCAGCGTCCGGCTCGCTAAGTGATTGAGTCTCCTCCTAGACCCAGCACTGCCACCGGTCCGTTACACTGCGGGGTGGGAGATGAGAGCACGATGAGTATTTGTCCTAACGTGACATGGCCTGTGTGGGTACTGGGGAATGTGATGTCTTCAAAGGAACACAAATCAGCTTCTTAGCGAAGGTTGTCCTGAAGCAAATTTGACTGGATGATAAATAAAGAATTCTTGCGTCCTGTTCCGGATCAGATGAGTCTCAGATGTCATAGAATCATAGAATTGTTATGGCTGGAAAAGACCTTTAAGATCATCAAGTCTAACCGTTAAGAGGCAAATTGCAAAGACAGCATTATTACATAGGCCTTTTTGCTGTTATGGTGCATAAGTATCAAGAAATTTCATTTTGCTCTTCAATCTGAAGGAATAAATTAAAGTATTTGTCTGCAAAGCTACTGGCACGGAATTTCAAAATGCAGTTGTTTTCCCATGATTGAAATGCATTACTTCTTAAAGAAATTAGTATTACTCTGAAGTTGTTATTACCTCTGTTTAAAATATTTTAAAAATAGCCATGGACTACATTGATGAGATACTTGATGAGATACTTTAGCACCCTCCTTTAAAAGTCTCTTGTATTAGCGTGTGCTTGTGTAAACTTTCCAAACATTGATCCAGAACCTGTTGCTACTGCAGTCTTTCCTTGCCCACTAGTTTGTGAGGCCTTTGTGGGCTTTTACAATAAACCAATGTAAGAAAAAAGTCTGGAAATGGAACTTCAGTCTCTTTTGTAGTTGGCTATGTGTACGGGGAGAATGCCTTTAATGTCAAGTTCTGTGCCAGTTGTCTTAAATTCTGAATAAGCATAAATTGAAACTGTGTGAGCTTAATTTTCTTAGTTTCAACAGGAAACAACAGTAGGAATAGAAAACAAATATTTAGTGTAAATATTGAGATACAGTGTTACAGGTTACAAAAGAGGTTTCACTGTACAAAGTCCTTGTGCAAAAACATTCCACCATTCAACTATTTTTTTCTTTTTTTTCTCTTTCTTCTGACCATAGACTGCTTATGGTGATTGTGGCAGGTGAGACAATCAATGAATTCTATGTATTGCACTGCCACGAAAAAGAAAAAAAATAATCAAACAAACCAGATAAAACCACTAAGCACTTTCATCTTTGGCTGTGTTAAGTTTCATGGGGAACTTTGGATATGAGGGATGGGAAAGGTGCGTAGAGCGAATGGGAAAAAGGATGGAGTCAGAAGCAAACTCACCTCCATGAATAGCTTAGAGCCCATGTCATGTCAATTATTTCATGATGCTATATGTGATACTGCGTGAAAATCAGAGGGGAAGCAAGGTTTTCGTTGTCTTCAGAGTACCTGTGCAGCTGTGTTGTTTTTTTGGGGGCCCATGTCCTAAATTTGTTGCAGCGTGGGCATGCGAGGTACCTGCATCCCAGCTGATGGCGCCCAGCGCGTTGGCAGCAGATGGGGAAGGTGTGAGTCTGGAGGATGCTGAGCTGCAGACAAGGTGCCCCGCCGGCAGCAGATGGTTGTCTGGACTGCTGGCTCCACGATAGAGATGGATGCTGTGGTGTGAATTGTGTCATGTTATTTTATTTTTCTGTTTCCCCCAGACGATGCATGTCTCAGCACTCTTCTGCACCCATGCACCAAGCAGCTTGTTACGGGTTTGAAATCATGCTGTGTTTTGAACTCTGTCAAGTATAAACAGGTGCAGGAGCCTGAACAATTCCAGTCTTTTGTTCATGGACCTAAATGTAAGCCTTTTGTTGAACGTAAGCTCTCTGTTAATTTTTCTTAATGAAAAGAGATTGCTGTGTGCTGTGAACATAGATCAAAATTAAAGACTGTGCAGTAAGACTCTTCTATGAACAGTTGTGACAGCTCACTGACAGTAACGAAGTGTCTTTAATTCTGTAAGTCTGACTTCTTGCCAGTTAAGTGAGGTTTAACCTGGCATACAAACTTAGACAGTTTTTACCCATAAATTTGATAACCTGATTGAAACTTGTGCATTTTTCAGATGTCCCCAAATCCAGTTATTCTACCAAATGTATCCAGGGGATCTATGTCTTTTTGTTTGTGTAATAGTAAATCATTTTGAAGAGAAGGGGAGCGTGAGAACTGGCAAGTAGATAGGAGCATTTTAAAGAAACCAAATTGATACACAAACAGGTTTATTCTTTGTATGTGGAAAGCAAAACACGGAGTCTATCTGCCCAGGCTCCTATCAAACTACGCGTTTTCCCAAGTTAAGACTGTTTTCACAGACTCATAGAAAGGTTTGGGTTGGAAGGGACCTTGAAGACCATCCAGTGCCACCCCCTGCCCTGGGCAGGGACACCTCCCTCCCCCCAGCCCAGGTTGCTCCAAGCCCCGTCCAACCTGGCCTTGGACACCTCCAGGGATGGGGCAGCCACAGCTTCTCGGGGCAACCTGTGCCAGGGGCTTACCACCCGCACAGGAAACAATTTCTTCCTCATATCTCATCTCAATCTCCCCTCTTTCAGTGTAAAATCATTCCCCCTCATCCCATCACTCCCCTCCCTGATCCAGAGTCCCCCCCCCAGCTCTCCTGGAGCCCCTTTAGGCACTGGAAGGGGCTCTGAGGTCTCCCCGGAGCCTTATCTTCTCCAGGCTGAACCCCCCAACTCTCCCAGCCTGTCCTCCCAGCAGAGGGGCTCCAGCCCTCCCAGCATCTCCGGGGCCTCCTCTGGACCTGTTTTAAAGCAGTTCTGTTGGTCTTGGTTTGGAATGAAAGAAAAAAAACCAACCCCCTTTGCTCCAGCTGTTGGGCTTTTGTGTTGGTGCCAGCTGTGGGGCCGGGGTCCTGCCAGGTGGGGCGGTTGGGGGGCAGGACTGCTGCAAACTGGCAGATCATTGGGAATCCTTGGGAATATTACTTGGCATTTCAGATGACTGAGTAGCAAAACATTTCTTTTTTTACTTCAAATGCGAATTTGAAGGTGACATGGTAAAAACTTTTCCTATCACATGTTACGTGTAAGAAATTCAGCCAGTTGTTAGGAATGCTTGCGAGTCCTTCTTTGAACGTGACAATTCAGATGGCGAAATAGAGAATACAGAGGTAAAAATAAGAAGGATATTAAAACCATAAGTTGTTTTGTAGCGTCTGAGGAACCTAAGGAGTAATTGAGTCTGGAGCCATGTAGCTAAGCTCAGCGCAGTGCTGCGTCTTTAAATAGTCTATAATGTCAAACACAACAGGTTAAATTAAGTTCTCTTACTAATGAAACAGAAAGAGAGTCGATGTGGAATGCGAGCCCAGAACCGCCTTACAAGGGCAGGCTTTGCTCCTCGGTGGCTGCTGCAGAGTGAGCGTAATTGAGATGGACACACTCAGAGGCCCGGGATGGAATTGAAGCTGTCATGATCTTTGCAAGTACTTGATCATATTTGTTTGCATGTGGGGTGATGACTCGCAGAAAACACTTCAGAAGTGCGTGAATTATTAACAGTTGCTAAGTTAAGTGGAGCGATGGGGCGTGCGGCCAGTGAGCATCAGGAGAATGGGTTTCTGATGGAGGGTCCCACAAGGGAAAAGCAGAGACTTTGGTTTTGCAGTTGGTTTAAACTAATGTTGCCCATCCTTCTGTCCCATCCGCTTGGCTGACAAAGCGTCATTCAGGGATCCGGTCTAGGTGAAAACTAATCCCCAGTATCCTTTTGATAGGTCTCCAGCTGGAGTGCCTTCCCGATTCCATGCACACGGCAGGGAGGTAGTGATGGGGGGACCCGGCTGTTGCGCAGGACACTGCGGACCCTCTGAACAGCTCACGCTCGTGGTGGGATTGATGGTTGGACTCGAGGATCTTAAAGGTCCCTTCCAACCGAGACGATTCTATGATTCTGTGGTGGGGCTGTGCCGCAGTTCCACCTGCCCCTCACGGGGTGTGTTACATGCTGTGCTACATGCAGGCCTGCTTTTCATTTGACCTTCCGAGCCTATGTAGTCATTAGCATAATTATATGTATTTGAGAACAGGTGAAGCTCAAAATGAGCTGAAAGAAGCTTTTGGAAACCATAATGTAACCATAGAATTTTGTTTTCTACTGAATGAGGGGGAAAATAGGGATTGTTACTTCTTTGTGCAGGACTGTATTTTTGAGTTGTAGGTGGAATAAATGTTAATAATAAAAGTATCCAGCAATGTTTGAATAACGAGGTCCCATTTGCTACTGTGGTAATTAGTCATGCAGTACTGGTTAGCAGTGTGTGCTTTCTGTTTTCTGAAACTGCAGACCCTTGACAGATCCAGGGTGGCTGCAGCATGAGATAATCACCAGTATTTTTCAAGGGCAGAAGATAGTCTTGTGCTGTTCTTGTTCAGAAACAAATCCTTGCTCAGCCAAAAAGACTGCTGGACTGAAGTGGCTGGGAGACAGTTATAGAACATCTGTATGGTTTGAGCTACGTTCTGTAGGCTGATAGTTAGAAAAAGATAAGTGAATTCACCAGAGCAGAAGTAAATACAGCCTGTGTGTAACCCACATGCTGTTATTTAATTAAAATACAGTTGTGAGCTTTTGCCAGCTGGGAAGTTTGTCTTCAGCCCTATGGAGCATCGTATTCTGGGGAGCCTTAGAAAAGAAAGAAAGAGAACGAGTTGGTGTGCTCCCTGGGGAGCCCAGGCTTTCCTGGTCCTTTGTGTGTGCCCACAGGCAGGAGATCTTGTCCGTGGCGCTGTGCTCTTTGAAACTGGTGCTCTTCTATGGCTTATTAGTCCTTCATCTATTGTGAAGTTTATGTCTTTCAAAGTTATTTTTAATAGTGACTTGTGTTTTTCATACAGGTGAAACCTGGCATGAATCAGAAAAGCCCCAAAACATGATTTGCTACTCAGTTTCTTACAGCTTCTGAAAACTCCATCCTTTAGACTTTTCAAGTGTTCCTCAGTGTTGGCTGATGTAACAGGGTCCTCTGAGGTTTCAGTGGATTATTTTACTTACCAGAATAGAAGGGATAGAAGCAGTCTGTTTTAATAAAGTAGAATAACTCTCCTCACGCACGCACATACACACACTCTGCACAGATCAAGGCAGAGGTCACCATGTTGTTATTTTGGTGGGGAGGGGTGAAAATAAAAATATGTATTGTGAAATAATCTATCCAGTCCTTGCAGTGTCCAGTGAGAGGTATTTTTAAGGACATTTCTTCTATAAAATTGCTATGTAGATGCATTGTAATAAAGCAATATTCCTACAAATTTTTGTAAAAATCCATTTTTTTCAGACCTCAGTTATTTTTAGATGGATTTTCTAAGGAAACTAAGTTTGACTGCGTAGTCTGTCAGTCTCCTGGCAGCTGCTGAACTCGGCCAGCTATGGTATGGAGCAGGAGAACATGCAGTCACTTACTGCGTTTCAGCTGAAGGGGTGGAAAAATCTTCAACCATTTGAATTTGATGGTGAAAGCGCATCTGATTCTCTTCTAAAACGTTTTGCCGTGATGCTAATTGAAGTGTAAATCTAAGCAATAATTGAGATGCTGAGTATACTTAAATACCTAGCAGTATGTTCATGTGGTAGCCAGAAGATACTAAATTTAGTATTGCAGATAAACTGAAATCAGCAGCTTTACAATCTTCCAAGGATGAAAATGGTAAATTGGGTATAACATCTCGCTCTTTTCAGGGGAGGTCTAATAAAAAAACAGAATGTGTTCTCTAGTGAATTTTCAGATCCTTCAAGTCACATACATGTGTGAGAAGTTCTTGCGGCAAGCTGTAAGGAAGCCGCCTTCTGTGGTTGTTGGTTGAATCTGGTTGTGCATCTCCTCCCATTTTGTGACAGGCGATATACCAGAAATTTGGTTAAATTTCAGTTCTGCCGTGCCCGTCCTGTTTAGGTGAAGGGACTGCTGACTAACTGGCATGGCAGCTACAGTCCGGAGCGCTCCCATTGCTATTTTGGAGAGCCACTAAATCAGACAGGGTCTGAAACCATCTAAAATAGCAAAGTGCCTCATGAAGAATCCCTGTGCTGCAGCAAGCACAGAGCTGTACTTGCAGACGCGCAGATGTTTGAAATACAGATCTGAGATTAAACAGTGTAAAAATGTGTAGTAAGTCTTAAATTTCAGCCTTGGATGCAGCATCTCCATCTTTCGTGAAGCGTTATCCGTAACTGTGTCAGAATAAATTTAAATTTTTTTTGTTTCTTTAAAAATATAAGAAACATCCAGCTCTTGGGGCATCTGATCAAAAGTATCTTTCCATTTCCGTACCAAACCATCTCTGTAGCTCTTTAAAAAAAGAGCTATGTGAGGAAAGAAGGTTTTTCTCTGCTGGTTGGATTCCCTTTTAACACTGAGAGTTTTTGTTAGACTGCTAATTTGAGAATGTTCGAGACACATAATGTATTCAGAAATGAAGAGTAAGATATGGAAAGCTGCGTTTTGTCACCAAAGTTTTTCTTGGCAATAAGTTACAGGTTGGTGGAGTTCAACTCTTAAAATCAATGCTTGAAAGGCAAGACAGCGCATTTCCTCAGAGCCTCGTACGCTTGTGTGAGTGTTTGTGAGTAGAATTTCTGATACAATAAAACTTCACATGGGGGCCATTTCATAAAATGTTATCTATAAATTTTTCATTCCATTCAATCTCTTCCTGAAAGGTTCAGGGGAGGAGAGGATGATGCAAGACCGTGGTACTTTGTATGGCAAATTAAGCAACAGCAACAAAAAAAAACCTTAAACAAACAAGAAAGGGAGCAGCTTTCAACATGCCTTTCTTACCTTCGTACCTTCCCCTCTTTCCCCTCAGTTCTAAACTAGTCATGTCTTGACTTCGGGCACCTACTTACGTTTATTCATTTTAAACCTTAGCTTTTATTTCTGCTGTCCTCCCAAACAGGCTCTTTCCAGAAGTTCCACGGTTGGGGACATGTGACTGCTCAGTATCACCCGCTTTCATCCGTGGGCTCCTCTCGTTTCCCCCCTCCCCAGTGGGCTCCTCTCGTTTCCCCCCTCCCCATTTCAGGCTTCGTGGCAGCAGTACCACCCCGTGGTCTCCCGGCTGCTGGGGAGGGAGCGGAGCCAAAGTTGTTAACAGTATGTCAAAGTGGAAAAAAATTGCTTTAAATCGTCAGACCTGCTCAGCTTTGTTTTGAACTCCTGGCTTAATCATTATCTTGCCCTGAGATCATAGTCACTGCCTTAAAAGCACCTTGTTTGAGTTTGGCTATTGCATAATAAAACAGTTGTAGGGATGGCGCTGGTCCAGTGCCCCATCGGACAGCGGGAACGGGGGAAGGCTTTGTCCTAACCCGCCCCGGCCCAACGGAGAAGCCTTTCGGTGTGGGTGTGAAACGCTCCCTGGCAGAGGTGTCGCTCTCGTTTTCCCCAGGAAGGGTTAAAATCAGTAAGTACACGTGACATATGCAAACTATGAATCATTCCAATAGATCTGTGCGACTCCTGCCTGCTTAGGCAGCAAGCAGATGCTGTTCCCTTGGTTGCCATGGTAACCCTGCCTGTACTCCAATAAAGCCCAGCCCAGATCCTTCCTTAGGCAGCGCTCTGCGGCTCCCTCACCTCCCGCATTGTTTCCCGGCTGGAGACGAGGCCGGGACGGGGCGCAGGCAGTGGGATCCCAGAGCCGGCGGCACCTTTCGCCTGCGTGTAACCTCTCGCGCCTTGTCCGGCAGCGTTGGGAGCAGGGCAGAGCTGGCTGGTGAGGCTGAGCCGGGCTTGCGAACAGCAGCGGCAGCCGACGGCTTCAGAGCACAGCTCCAGATTGTCTCAGGAGAGCAGCAGGCGTGTGCGGCGGCTTTAACAGGCGTGGGGAAAGTCTCTCTGCTGCCTACCAGTACGGCGTTTTCCCGTTCCCAGCTGCGTTCCTCCTCCGTTACGAAGTCCCCCTTGAAGCTGATGTCATTCGGAAGATCTTTGGGCAGGCTCTGAGCAAGTCCAGTCTTGAAGGCAGCAGGCACGACACGGTCCCCCTTCGGCTTCGCTGCACGTCGCGGGGTTGTGGTCTGCGTTTCTGGCAGCGAGGGTCTTGCAGAATGGTTCTGAGGATGGGAAGACTGGCGAGCGGGGGATTCTGCTGGTGCTGATACCTTTCCGCGGAGTTTTGGGGGAAGAAAATAAATTGGATTTGTTGTTCAGAAGGTCTGATCGTCTTGCTGCTAAATGGATTGTATAGAAGCATCAGAACTTTGTGTAATGTACCGTTACCTGAAAAGCTGCCGAGCCAGAAGAATACGATTTTTTTTATCCTTCTGATATTTACAGCAAAACAAAAACTTGGCTTAAAAAGGGAGTTGCTTTTCCGGCTCTGAAATGAGACAGTAAGAGACTAATTCTGTGCTTGTAAGTGGACTAATTTCAAGTGACTGTCAGGATTCAAACCTTGATTTCTCTCTTTAACATGGCTGAATTAAGCATATTTTGATGGAACTCTGGAAATCTGCTTGTAAGTAGGAAAAGTCTTTTATTTTTTCCTACTTGACAAATGCGAATCTCCAACCTCACATATCTCTTGTTGTTTAAATATAGAAATATGCTGGTGGTTATAGCGTAGTACTATTTACATTAGCTGAGAGTACTTTATAAGTGGAATCTCTTTTGCAAAATAAAATCAGGGTTGTTAAGGAGAATATATTTGACAATAATTGCTGCTGAATATTGATTTCTCATCTCTGCTGGAAAAATGGATTACCTTGGAGACAAACTGACAGTGGCACAAACTCACATGACCCAGTGGATGGGCACAGTGCGGAGATCCTTACAGGAAGCACTAAATTTAGTCACTACTGCGGTTGCTCATGAACGGACTAGCGGGGAAGGTGGAAGCAGGACTCCCTTCAAGCGCACCTCCTCCTTCAGGCACTTTGCATCCCGGAGCAGAGAGTCCTTCCGAAGGTTTTCAGTGCGGAGTCAGCAGAGGTTTTCCTCTTTAAGGAAGAGGCAGACCAGTTCAGAGCCGCCTGAGCTTGTAAGCTATACACCTTTTTGAGATTCTCGAGGTAGAGAATATAATGCAAACCCCCTCGGTTTTATCACAGAGTTTTATATAATAACAAAACCTATACTGTGTCTGCCTTTCAATTTAAAAATAACCCCCAAAACACTTCCAGGTAGTGGTGTGTGTCTGTCTGCTCCCAGCTGGTTTCTTTCTGCAGCACAGGTGGATGTTTTCACTTCCCAGGGAACACATCAAGGTTTGGGGCCTGGGGAAAAATGTTGTTCCTTGTTAAAGCAATGCAGTAAGGTAGGACAAATATTTGTCTAAAATTAGAAGAAGAAAGTTAGTCTGAAGCTGCACTTGTGTGGGTCATTTCAAACACCGCAGGTCAGTGTGACTTTGCACACTGGTATTTGTAATTGTTCAGTAAAAAATGCCCGAAGCTAAATTTGTAAAAAGAGTTAAGTGCTGTCACTCTGCAGTCAATGGTAAATGATCGTTATTCTCTTCTTTTATTGAAAAGGAGGTGTTTATTCTCAGTATAATTGATACTTTGGCATGAGACAGAAGTTACATGACCAGTGTGACTTGTGAGGGCTGTAGCGGGGCAGAGGCAGGGTGTAGCTTCATGGGGGCAAAGGCAAGGTGAAGACCCCCCCCCTTTTTTCATTAAATGCCTTTCCTAGTCTTTAGGTGATTTTCAGGAGGGACGGTCTGTGTTCAATGGCATGGCAAAGTGGTGGGGGAAGCGCCTGTTGTGTAGAGAGAAGCCCCATCCTGGGTGGGCTCTTGCAGCGAGGCTGGGGTCCGCCATGCCCCTTGCAGGCATTATTCGACACCCCCAGTTTCTAGTTCCAGCAAACACTGCAAAGCAGCATTGGTTTTAGGTTATAGTGTGTGAAAGGTAAAAGAATCCAGTCTATTCTGCTTTATTTCATGGAGAGGAGTCTAAACTGGTGATTTGAGTTGTACTCAAAACTGGTGATTTCAGACTGACACTTGAGCTATGAGAAGCGGCTGAACTGTGGTTGCCTTGAGTGGAATCAGGACCAAAGCCTTGGTACCAGTACATGGATGAATCCTGAACAGCTTGCTCTCTGAACTGGCCAAAATGTTGTGGTGTTGTGTGTTTTTTTTATGTTCGTGTTTTTTTGTTTGTTTGGTTTTTTTTTTAACAAAGTGGTTATTCACTGTAAAGTGTAAATACATGAAGTTCTGATGTGGCCTCACGGAGGTTTGTTCACTGGATGATTGAAGGTAAAGTTGCATTCCTTGGGCAGGCGTGGTGTTTGTGTACAGGCTATTTCCAGTACTTTTTTTATCAGTTATGTTTATAGCATTTTTGTCCTAGCTTGCCATTCATCTCCTGTTTGGCTGTACTGGAAAAGAAAATGCTGTCAAGTGAGCACAAAAGAATGAAGAGGAAAATATTTGGTAACCAGTGTTACAGTGTTAGCGTGGTGAAGTTCTGCTGATTTCTTTTTTAAGCTAATATTTTAGATTTATTAGAGTCATCTGAATAAAAAACTTGTTTAAAAGAAGTGAAGACTGAAAAATGGAAATGTGGAACCTGCAGAGGGCAACTGTATGACTTTCCTTACACTGTGCTGCTTACAGAGCAGAAATGCTGAGACGCAGGGTGACCTTTCCAGTTCATTCACTGGTGAGAGCCACTGGAGCTGCTGTTCCTCTCTTTCAGCAGTGCATGTGCTTGGCTTTACGCATGAATTTGGTTTAACCTGTGCTCCAACTTCAGGTCTCGGCACTTGTGAAAGTTCCTAGTTTGTGCCACCGCGTCTTCCACAGAGCAACTTCTGAGCACGGACCTTGAGCTATTATTTTTTTTATTTGGCTGGAACGTGGTCCTGGTTTTACTTAGTCATTGGCACTACTAACATTTTTCTACCAAAAAAAACTGTGGAATAAGTATAAAGCACATAATTCATCATATGCTGACTTCTTAGTTGTTTTAGGGATTTACTAAGGAGTAGTCACTTGGTGCTGATGCTTCAGCGATGCAGTCGTTAAACAAGGAGCGACCGGGCTCGTGGGCTTCTGAGCCAGTGGCTGCCGCGTGCCCGACCCGGCGAGGGCCGGCGGTGCTCAGCTCCCTCTGGGCTATCGCTGCTGACTGCTGCCTGAGAACTTAGCATTGTACAGGACCAAGAAACCCGTCAAAACTCAAGTCAAACAGCACGATTTAAGGTAGCATGAGTGAACTTGCTGCTGAGGTTGTAGGCAGTGGCGGCGTGAGAGTGCATTCCGCTGCATCGATGCAGCTGTCTGTCCCTGCTCGTGACTTTGGTGGACTTTCACATTAAATACCCAGGGAAATAATAGGTTGCAGTTTGTATGGATCTCCTGTCACTGCTTCAGATACCTCGCAGAGGAATTAAAAGTATTCATCCATTTATTCATATATCCGTGACTTTTAAAAAATGCTTAGGCTCAAAAATGGTCTTGTTTTCTGTTTAGTTCTGTACTTAAAATTGCCATCCTATGTTTGTAGCGACTTTTGTGGCAAAGGACTGATGCTGTGCGTGCTGCCTGCTGGATCCCACAGTGGGAAGGTCAGGGCGGTTCCACAGGTCTGACATCAGTGCAGTTCCCAGTCTTTAAATGTGGGGAAACTGGGAGGTCAGCACCTTATTAATAACATACTACAACATATTTTAGCAGGGAACTGCTGCAAGCTATGTAGCTGGGAAAGGGCTCATGGGTATCGCATTTTTTTCTGGGCTGTAAGAGAGATTTTGATCCACTACAGAGGAGCTCTAGGATTGGAGTGAAAGGGATTTGACGTAATCGGTTATTTCCTTGCTGGAGGTCATAAAAGTAGGAACCAGGCTGCAAGAGAGAAGAAATAATTTTCTTTTCAAACAGTTCTTGTTAACAGCTCAGGGATTACGTGTTCGCTTTGTTATTCTGTTCGTACCTTGTCACATTTTCCTATTCGATGTCTGCCAGGGCCGACGTCCTGACCCAGCTCTGTCTCCGATGCTCAGTGTGTCTCTGTAGCGCCGCAGAGAGGAGGTTCTGCAGCAGATTCCACCAGTATATCTGGGGGGATATACCTTATTTAAAATGTAATCCTCTAGCTTTTGTATGGGAACCAGACTTTATACACAGGACATTGTGAATTTCATTGTGCCTTATAAAATCTCTTATATCCTCCATATTTTTTTTTAAATTTAAATCCATATGCCTTAAATTAAACCTAGATAAATAAATGTCTAACACAGGGTAATCTAGAGAAAGTATAGCCGTGTTTTTAAGAATTGATGGAATTATAAAGTAGTTTGGGTAGGAAGGGACCTTTAAAAGCCATCTAGTCCCCCCCCTGCCCTGGGCAGGGACACCTCCCCCCAGCCCAGGTTGCTCCCAGCCCCGTCCAACTTGGCCTTGGACACCTCCAGGGATGGGGCAGCCACAGCTTCTCGGGGCACCCTGCGCCAGGGGCTCACCACCCTCACAGGCAAGAGTTTCTTCCTCGTATCTCATCTCAATCTCCCCTCTTTCAGTTTAAAACTGTTCCCCCTTGTCCCATGGCTCCCCTCCCTGATCCAGAGTCCCCCCCCAGCTCTCCTGGAGCCCCTTTAGGCACTGGAAGGGGCTCTGAGGTCTCCCCGGAGCCTTCTCTTCTCCAGGCTGAACCCCCCCAACTCTCCCAGCCTGTCCTCCCAGCAGAGGGGCTCCAGCCCTCCCAGCATCTCCAGGGCCTCCTCTGGCCCCGCTCCAGCAGGTCGATGGCTTTCCTCTGGGACCCCCAGATCTGGGTGCAATAGTCCAGGTGGGGTCTCCCCAGAGCGCAGCAGAGGGGCAGAACCCCCTCCCTCGCCCTGCTGGCCACGCTGCTGGGGATGCAGCCCAGGATAATTGGTTAAAAGCTAGGACAGTTATGGGGTAAAATGCGCCTGAGAGCTACAGCTAACTGATGTTGTGGTTCTCAAACCAACGGTTGATCAGTCAGAATTTAGTAAATGCAAATCTGCAAATCACAAACAGGAATCCAAGAATAATATATATTTTTTTAATAGCTTCTCTGGTATATTCAACAGCGTACTGTCTGGAAAACAATTATTTTTTATTATTATTATTTTTCCCTCTAGTAGTCTTTTAATTTCTTCATTCAAACAGAATGCTCTGTCCTGCCTTCATTCATAGCCGAACCCCTGCGCACGCTGTTTTTCACACCGGTCGCTGTTCCCCAGCAGCCTTTCCTCCCTCCCTCGCCTTGAGCTGGGCTGTTCGTGTAGTTGTATCTTCACAGCTCGGCGTCTGTCCTTCTTGTTTCCACTGGAACGGAATTGAAGTGCTCTAAGATGATTTTCTACAAATAGATGTAATACTGCGTTCTCAGGCTTAAGGAAGAAAGGTGTCGCCGTGGGCTGTAGAAGCTTCCCGGCTGCTGCCCCAGGGCCGCCGCGGCGCCGCTATTGCAGGTCACGGGCACTGAAAACCGTCCCCACGGACTGACACAGGACCGATTTTAATTGCGTCATTATTCTGGCATATTAATATCAGATCTGGGAATCTGTAGCTGAGCTTGCAGAAGTTTTTGCTTTACAGTGAAACCTTTTAAATGGGAGTTAATTTTTCTCCCAGACATCTTCATTGAGGCTTTTCCCTATTTTCTGTCTCGTGTCATTCGCTTAGTGTCTTTGTTTTAAGAGGAGCAGAGATACTTTCATTAAACACCGCCTCTGTTTTAATCATGATAATACCGTCCTGTTTCTATTACAGGTACGATATCTGGTTTCACGGCCAGCACCATTAATTCTAGATCTCCAAGTTTCTTGCCACGCAATAAAAACAGGGTGGTTGTGTAATACCCTCGCTTCCTTTGCTGTCCCCTTACGCTGCTAAAAAAGTGTGCAATTTGATTCTTTGTAAGAAGTTTAACTACTCCCAGACTGCTAGCACGGACAAAGCTGTGGGAAACCTCAGAGGTGTTTCCGGTTCTTTGGGAGAAGGTTTTGAAATAGGGCAGAAGGGATTGATTCTGTGGCCGCTTGGGCTGCGAGCAGTCCCTGGGTATTACGGGAGTTGTTCTGCTCTGTGCTAAAAATCACAGCAAAGTGCGCTTCATTGTGTTTTCTTTTCTGCTGTACTGGTCAGTTGATGAAAGCGGTCTTTTCATTCAAGCTTGATATGACAGCATCGGTTATTTTGTTTGGCTTCAGTTTTAATATAGTTCCAAAATAAAGATGGAAATGGAGTGTTCGGTTTGATCGCACGAGTCCCAGGCGTGCTGGGAGGGCGCTTAGTCTTCAGAGGGGTTTTGTTGCATCCTACAGCCCTTTCACTATCATCCTCTCTACTAGAGGCC
>VZSZ01010022.1:157005-187314 GCA_013398815.1 Ibidorhyncha struthersii
TGGACGGGGCTGGGAGCAACCTGGGCTGGGGGGAGGTGTCCCTGCCCAGGGCCGGGGGTGGCACTGGGTGGTCTTCAAGGTCCCTTCCGACCCAAACCTTTCTATGATAAAAGGGCATTTTTAAATGGACATTACTTCTTGTGTGATGCCCTAGGTAGTGAGAGCACTAGTGAGAGCTGCCTCTTGATTCTAACTCTCCAGCGGTGTAAAAAGAAGGATTCTTTTACTTTTTGACTCCTAATTTGACATGATGAAACAGCACATTCTTTATGGTCTCTTAGCACTGTCTTGCTAATAGAAATTAAATTGAATTGCAATTGAAGATTGATCATAAGTTTATTGCATATTCGTGATAACCAGTCTGGTGATAATTGTCTGCACTATGTGAAGGATATTTTTTCAGAGAAGCAGGTATCTGTAGGTGACACCTGGTGAACATTGGTGGGAGCTTACGGATATGCTTATAAAACTTGAAATCTTAATGAAGTAATAGGAAAAAAAGCATAATACATCTCAGTTATGAGAACTGAAATCATGTTTTAAATTCCAATATTTGGCCATTATTCTGAAGGGAATTTCTCCCTTAATTTGCTGTGCAGATGGAAAGAATCCACTGTGCATAACAAAGTGTTTGTATTCAAGCCATCCTTGCTGCGTTTGGTGATTAACTGTGCCACAGTGTTTAGTGTGTAACGATGCTGTAACTGTGCAAGAGCTCCCAAGGAGAATCCATTAGGAAGGTTTGTGTGTTAGAAACCACCAGTCAGTGTAAATTCATCTGTATTTCCATCATTTCTTACTCCCAGATATTTCAGTTTGAAAAAGTACACTGAGTTGTATTGGCTGAAGCCCTAGGATGTAGAAGGGAAGAGGCTTTCTGGAGATATGCAAATCAGACAGGATCCTTTTAATATGCATTTTGTTTTCCATGAAGGGTGATAAGTCTGCTGATTGTCTTTCGTCTCTCCATTCTTCCATATTCTAGTGGATCTAAAGCCTAACGTTGCAGATACTACGTATCATTCGAAGCAAAAATACTAGACAAAAACTTCCCCCTGGAGCTCATTAGTACCATTTCTTAATTATCCTGGGGCCCACTGCTGACGGAGGGAAGAGGCATTCACCCTGCTGGAAACCCTCTGTGCAGTGCTCGCTCTGCCAGGCTGGAAATTACATCACGTACCACAGCTTGATAGAAAGTTGTTATTCAACAGTAGGCTCCTGAGCGTTTTCCTCCCAAGATTGCTATCGCCGTGGACTGTACCAAATACTAAGGTCTATTGTTTAAAAAATGTGCAGATATTCATACATAAATGTTCAGATTTTTTTTTGTTTGTTTTAGAACAGTTTTCCTAGATATTTGCTCAAGAAAAGGTGCTTAGTAACAAAACACTCTTGTTAAGCAGAGAAGAAAACCCTGAACTCCTTAAATACTTTAGGGTTTGTTTTTTAAACTAAAACCTCCTAAAATTAGAAGCAGGACAGCCCTATTTTTCCTGACAGTAGAGTCTTACTGTGTTTCCTACCGTCTCCTGCTGCTTAAAGGAACACTCCAATCTACGTGACAAAGGGAGACACGTAACTGTACAGCTTTCAGTCCTGATGCTGCGCCTCCTTTCTGTTCTCTAGGTAAAGGGAGGGTTCCTGGGAATACGCTGGGAGCATCACACCACTGGGCCGCGGGTCCCGCTGTCCCCCGCGCTCTCCCCGAGCACCCCAGCGTGCCTCTGCCCCCCCCAGCCCTGCCTTCGGGGGCCGCTTGCTGCCCCCCTCTCCCCTCGGCTCCCCCGCGCGTCCTCCAAAGGCAAAAACCACTGGCTGGGCAGCTTCCTCCAAAACATGCCCTGAGATAAAAGAGAAGCTCTTGAGGAAGCGGTTGGTTGAGAGAACCAGTTCCGCAGTCGCCTGGGCATCTCTCAGGTTATTTTCTGTGCTACGGAGGAGCGTGGTGGGGGAGCACAGGGCACCCGTCCCTGCCGCTGTCCCCAGCCCGGACACTGGCTCAGCCTCTCTCTGGCAGAGCTTTCTGTAGTGATTCCCAGCCCTCCCCTTGCCCCCTTCTAGTCCCCTTCTCACTCTTTGCAAGTTTTAGAGTCACCTAGTGGGAAGCCAGCAGACCTCCTGCCTGGCCAGAGTGAAGGGATGGGCTGTAGCACGTCGGCGTGATCCTGCTGTTGCTTAAACACTGCTGAACCTCCCAATAGCATCTGATCCACCTAAACTGGCCACGTCCTCTCTCCTTTTCCACATCCTGGCAATTATGGCTCACTGGTTTACTGTTGCTTGTGTTCTTTGTCACTTAAGGACCAAAATGAGAGGCAATAAGAGAAACAAAATCTAATACTGCTGCAGTGGAGGAGCTGCCGGTCTTGGGACAGCACCAACAGAGATGCTGCTTTCTGGCAGGACACAAGGGATGCAATTTTTTAAAATGTCTATTAGCATCTGTAAATCTCATCCCAGATTGTTTAAATCCTCTGTGCTGCTGAAGATGCTTCGGTTTCCTTGGAGTCATGTGAAATGGAAACTACTCACACCTGCTGCGGGAGCTGCTACGGCCATTCCCAATACACTCCCGTTCTCTTCAGGTCCAGGCGTGTATACACAACCTTGTTGTGACTTCAGAAAAGTGTGTGTACAATTTTTGTATCTACTGTATATACAAAAATACAAATATATAATAATATATTGATAATAGGTGAATATAAATTAAATATAAATNTAAAATAGCTATATAGCTATATATAGCGCTTTTTAAAAGCGCCTTCCTAGGGAAAAGATGGGAACACGAACAACAGAGGTGTTTGTAAGGTGTGCTCACAAAAGGGTTGCAAGTAGCTTGAGTGTCCTGCAGGAATCCACTTACAGTAAAAGAGTTGATTTTTTCATATTTATAAGCATTCATATGGATTTAAGATCGTTTCGGATGAGCAAGGAGGAGAATCTTTTCAGGGTTACTCTTTGCCTGAGGCCTGCGAACAGGATATTACCCTTCACAATGTTTCAAAATGTATATACAGTGCCAAAGTGTAAGGTCTGCTGCGGTTATATATCAAATAGGCAAATTTAAGCAGCTTTTAAGCAGCTCGCTATTTCCCTCGTCTTGTTTGCATGTCTGCGTTTGAAAGGCCTTTGTGCTGGGGAAAAGAACTTCCAAGCAATAAAAGCATGTTCCAGTCAAATTATTACAATTTATCTGCATATTTGCATTATTCAATACACTGTAAATCCAAGTGGGTAAAAGCTGTGATGACAAAGTGATTCGCGCCCTTGCTGCTGGTTCCTGCTGCCTCCAAAGATGCCTTTGTTTCTTTAACCGTAATTTCAGTTCTACCGTTATCATCTGCTGAGTATGCGTGATCCAAACTCTCCATGCATGTATTTGTTTACCCTGAAGTCTCATAGATTTCTTTTTCTTAATTTGCAGCTTTGCGCCTGAATCTCCTTCCTCAGAAAATGATGTCATTTCGACAAGAAAGCAACCTCCAAATAGCCACCCGTCCTCACTGTCCTCTCAAACGGAACCTGCCTCCCTGGTTGATCACCATGACTTCTCCAAAGACCAAAGGAGCACAAGTTTGGACCGTTCCAGCACTGACATGGACTCTACTGATGGGGCTGATTTACCTCCTCCGGGGGACACCTACCCTGATGAAAAAGCCACTGATTTCTCTTTCATTGATGTAAGTTACCATAATGGGAAATGGAAGTTCTTCTATGTTAACCATATTGTTACTGTGAAGCAGTATCTTCTGGAAACTTTACACTCAAGTCTTCCTCTGCCTTTTCTTTATCACATTGAATTTTCCCAGCTGACTTCCTGCCTGAAAAGGTTAAGATCAAAACTACAAAGTTCTTCTACTTGCTGCAGTGCTTAGGTTCCGAGAGATTCCAAAAAGTTGTTGGCCCCTGGTAATGTCTGCCAGTGGCTTCATAAAGTTGCTCTTTCTCTTTTTGCTCCTTAGTGAGCTGTAATGAAAAAGTTCAGTGGCTCTGTGAACACTGGAAACATAATTAAATAACACAAACACCTAGTGACTGCTGTGCTGTAAGCCATGCAGATTTAAGGCTATGAAGACATTTACTCATATTTTTCTTATTTACAATTGGTCTCTTTCTGTAATAGCTTACAATTGCATTTTAAAGGATTTTTTGCATACTTAAGAATCTTGCAGCTGGTATAAGAACAGTAATTTCTGGCCATACACAGATGAGGTTTAGTGTTCTTTGAAAGCACTAACACATCTGTAGTTTTTCAGTGTAGCATCTAGGAAGTACTGTTTTTTCTTTAGTAAAACTTGGTGCTCCTCTTTTTTATATAATACCTAATGGCAGATATATTGGTAAGTGCAAAATTCCCAGCTTAAATGGATGGCGCAGCTGCTGGTGAGGTCTCGGATACGCTGTCTTGCCTGTCGAAGTGCTGTAACGCCTTCTGAACAGAAGAGTAAGACTGCTCTGTGAAACGTGGGCAGATGCGAGCAGGTTTGTGCTGGAGGCAGTTTGGTCTGGTGCAGCGGAATTGACTGTGAAAATCGCAGCTGCTTCCTGCGTAGGCTCTTGGAAAGTGCCTCCAGCCCGCTCCATTCTCTGCTGCTGTTGTCGTCTACGGGGAACTGCAGAAACCTGGTTCTGCCAAAGCAGGGGCTGCGCTCGTCTTCCAGCCCACTCCGGCTCTGAGGCGGAGGCCACATTTGGTGCTCGTTTGAGATCCTCAGCTGCGTGTGCCTTGGTGGTGGTATCAGTTAATAATCCTTCGGCAGGGTATCCCAAGTGCGCTTTCGGCTCTGTAAAGGAAGCGTTAGTAGCCCATAACAGTGTGCATGGCATTTTGTCCCTGTCCGTCAGTGGTTCTGCAGGTAGTGGAGATGGTCCTGTGTTGTGCTGTTCCCTGGGCAGCTAAAGGTGTCTCTGTAAAACATAAACAGCTTCAAGTACAGCTGGCAATATGCTGTTTCAATGAGTAGTTTATTCCTGACCTGAAATCTCTTGAGAAGAAACAAAAACACATCTTCCCAAGAAGAGGCTCAGCGATGTTTGCTGCTTGCAGGCAAGTCTCTAACAACAAATTGCTTTAAATAAATAAATTACAGCTCCTGCTTTTGCTCTGTAAATGTTACTATCTTACTGTCATGCACAGAGATGGATGTGTTTGAAATGACTGATCACAGAAATTTTCTGCATGCTATGACACGTAACTTGCTGTCCCTTTGTTGCCGGTGAGCAGCTTGAAATTTCTGTGGATGGCAACTCGGCAGAACAACGAAATTGCAGCACTCTACCACAAGAGAATTTTGTGTAGTTGCTCTTTTTAGATACCAGTCTTCTTACTGGCCTTCAGATGTTACTAGCTAGCAAGGTCTGTGTTCTTAAAACACTTTAGGAACCAAAATCCTATTTATTGCAGTTCTTTTTTTTTTTATTAATTTAGCAAAAATAATTCATGCAGATTAGACAGCCAGAGCCAAGAGAGATCAAAGAACCAGCATTGCACCCAGTTAGCCACAATGTAACATATCCTCATCATAAATTCTCTTTAATATAGTTTTAAGTTGCTACAAGAATAATAATCAGGCAAATATATCTAGTTTAATTAAACTGAATGGGTTAATGCGTTAAAGTAGGTTGGGAAATCATTGTGGAGGAGATGATTTTTATTTTCAGACTGGTTAAAAATAAAAGCTTTGTTTCTTTTTATAGCAAACCACTGTTCTGGACTCCAGTGCGCTGAAAACTCGTGTACAGCTCAGCAAGAAGAGACGCCGTCGGGCTCCTATTTCCCACTCTCTTAGAAGAAGCAGAGGGCTGGAGTTTGAAAACAGATTTTCTTTGACGGAAGAAGCAGATAATACCTGGATGTTTAAAGATTCCACAGGTATCCCTCAACTATCTGAAATAATTCGCTGTAATCAACTTGGTTGTAAGTGCAGGAATTTCTAGATGGTATAACGTACCTGAAATTGCATCAAGGTTTAACAACAGCTTCTTCTCCCACCTCGGGGTCGTCCTCTCAATCGAGTCTTCCCCTCTGTTCCTTGGAGCCTTTGGAGCCAGGGAAGCTGCAGGAGCCAGACCTACAGCAGACCAGGGCGAAGGACAGCTTTGGTGCAATTTCCTTTAGCTTCTGGCTGCTGATTTAAGAGAATTATGTTCGCTGAGAAAATACTGCATTTAGAACCTGCGACGGTTGGACGCGTTCTCTGGCACATTCTTTATATCTAAGCCTGTGTGTTATTGATAAGAGCAACTGTAATTGTTCATATTCTATAGGTGCTCATAAATATTGTTTCTTTCTAGCATCTGTAAGTAGCACAGCACTAAAGAGGCCTAGTTAAGGGTAAATCAACTCCTTCAAATCCATTCTATTAAAAACGTCCCCCGCCTGGTCTTATTCCTCAGGATGCAGTAAGGAAACGCATCGGGCAGGGATAATCCTCGCTCACGGGAGCGAGCGAATGGCTTGGTGCACGCACTCATAGACCCGTGATTTAGTACCTGCAGCGCTTGGGTGATACATGCTGCGGGTGCCCTTTTGATACTCCCTGAGCAGAGGAATTACGGGTGTTGCAGCCTGTTCTGTAGAGAGGATGGTGATGTTTTTGTAACTGAGGGGCCCTATTAAAAAGTGAGTTTTGTGACTTGCTGTTCCTCTTTTCCCTTAAAGCCTACAAATATAGCGAAGAGTGTGTGATCAAACTGATCTCTTGTGTGGCCGCCTAATCAATGGAAAGACGGTTATCTGTGTGGTGGTAGTTTTGGTGCAGGTCTAACAGATCTAAAATGTTTTGAAGACTTCCCTTGTTAAGAAATGCTGTGCTGGAAGCTGGAGTGTAGTTACCAACTAAGGACCCAGGGGCTGTGCAGGCACCCGTAGCACCGCATCTTTCCCTGCAGCATGCCGACTCCTGCTACTCTGCCTCTCTGCCCCACGTTGAGCAGGGGGTGGACCACATAACTTCCAGATGTCTCTTCCAATCTAAATTAATCTCATGTTCTCTAATCAACTGAGGTGTTTAGAAGCAGCAACGTTCATTCAATTTGGAGTAGCCTCATCTGTCAGCAAGAAATCTTCCTGTTGCTCAGGACTCAGTATATTTGTTGGTTTGATCTCTATTGAAACATTGAACTCTGTCCTGTGGTGTGTTAATATTACTCAATATGTTTTTGAATGGAAGGAGAGATTTAGAACAAGGTACAGATTAAAAGCGTGCTGACTAAGGGTTTTTTTCCCCCTCTGCTATTTTTTTTAAACAATTAATTAGAAGAGAAGAAAACTATGCAACAGGAAGATTCCGATGAGGAAGGAAAGATACAGCATACTGTGAGATCGCCTTCTGTACACGCTCAGAGACTCCCCGTGTTCCCAGGGATGGACCACGCTGTTCTCAAGGTGAGCCTGGGCAGGACGCGTCAGGTGAGGGTTACGCCGGTTCAGAAGCTGCAGGTGTTCTCTAGGAGTAGAGTCAGGAAATTCTGCCGAAGACGGCAATGTTGTTTGTGGGGTGTGGGTGTGATGCGCAGAAAAACCTCGCAGTTATTTTTCTCACTTTTGACTGTTGGCTGGAAATATGAAGTGATGTGGAGAAAAATCAGCTTCACAGTAGCAAACACGCTTTCAAAAGTGCATAGATTTCCCTTCACTGATTTCGGGCATGTATTTTTTTTGTTTGTTTGTATAAATCAGAGTGATTTGGTTTGCATTCCAAAAAAAAGCCTGAATGCTGGCATAAAAAGGAAGCCTTTATTTTTATATTTAGGCCCAACTGCGGAGAAGACAAGAGTCTGAGAGTGCTGGTGAAGTAAGTTCTGCTCAGCTGTTCAAATCGCCTAAACCGCAACTGCAGCTTGGAACTCCTGGTAGCAGAGTGCTGCCCTCCAGCGTAGAGAAGGAGGACAGGTAAGACTTCACCAGTGCCAGAAAGATGTCAACACTCATTTTGGTGGAAGAAAAACGTAGTACAAGTCGGCTTCCCAAGGCTGTAGGGGAAATTGTCTAGTTCTTTTTGTTTGTTTGTTTCTGTAATGAGTTTTCATAATTAAAGAATGAAGCATTTTTTTTTATATCTTAGGTCAGAAGAAAAGTCTCCTCAGTGGCTGAAGGAGCTGAAATCGAAGAAGAGACAGAGCCATTATGAGAATCAGGTTTGAAAAGGTACTTTCTGACAGAAAGAGGGACTTTGCGAAGTGAAAGTGTGCAGTGATAAACACAAACATGGGAAGTGTTTCCTTAATGTGTCAGCGTAACAACTGCAAGCAGAAACATTAAAGCAGACTTACCATGAAGCCTGTACCCAGGAACGTAAAGTAATTCTGTGCTGAGGCAGAGCGTTTTTTGTGGAAGTGATGTTTTCATCCACAGGTGATACAGCTTCACTGGTTCTCTACAGATAATTTTATTTTAACAGCACTCTGTGCTGCGATTTCATAGTGCTTCTGTCAAGCGGGAATGAGTCTGTCACAGAGTAACTGAGGATTGTACACATTTTGAAAACCTTGGTGTATGTTGTTTCTGCTGTGTCACAGAATCCCAGACTGGTGGGGGTTGGAAGGGCCCTCTGGAGCTCCCCCAGTGCCACCCCCTGCCAGAGCAGGGGCACCTCCAGCAGTGGCACAGGACGGCGTCCAGGCGGGTTTGGAATGGCTCCAGAGGGGGAGACTCCCCCACCTCTCTGGGCAGCCTCTGCCACTGCTCTGCCACCCGCACAGCAAAGAACCCCCTCCTCAGGTTGAGATGGAACTTCCTGTGCTCAAGTTTGTGCCCGTTCCCTCTTGTCCTGTCACTGGGCACCCCTGAAAAAAGACTGTTCCCATCCCCCTGGCACCCTCCTTTTAAGTATTAATAAGCATTGATAAGATCCCCCCTCAGTCTTCTCTTCTCCAGACTGCAAAGTCCCACGTCCCTCAGCCTTTCCTCATCAGAAAGATGCTCCAGTCCCCTGATCACCTTTGTAGCCCTTTGCTGGACCCTCTCCAGCAGTTCCCTGTCCTTCTTGAACTGGGGAGCCCACAGCTGGACACAGTGCTCCAGATGTGGCCTCATCAGGGCAGAGCAGAGGGGCACATTCTGGGCAGCTCTTGAGCATGTGGCACATTAAATAGGATGAGACAAAGCTGTCACTGTGACAGTACCCCGTGTGCGTTTGGGGGCTTTCCTCTCACAGACACCGCGAGGGGGCTGACCGCTTTCTTCCCATGTCATACCGTTACTTCAGTTGCTTCTGTTTTTTCTTTCCAGATGGTGATTCTAACTAGAAGAAGATAAAGAAGTTTAACAGAAGCCTTAACTCATCTGAACCTAAAATTCACACGTCATGTTGCTGCTGTTTGCTTCCTGCCTCAACTGCTATGTGCATGGTGCCTTCCTGTTTCGTGGAGAAAGCTGCTTCATGTTCATAGTCAAATACAAAGCTGTACCTTCTCGGATACGGGAGGATAGTCGCTTTAGACCCGCCCAAAAGACGAACCGGTGTTCTGAAGTTAGCCCTTCAGAAAGTCTTGAAAGATTGTAATATTCGATGGAGGAGTCCTGTGCGCCTGGAAGGTCCCCGCGCTGTTGAACAGAGACTACGTTTCTACATAGGTGTTCAGCGACTCAAAAGTATGACTTGTGGTAGACGTGCCAGGTGTAAGGCTGGGCTTTGTGTTTGCTTATGAAAATAACAATTTTAATCAAATTTATCTTTTTTTGTGAAAAAATAGTAAGCTCCTATTTAGAATGAAGTTTGTGGAAGGTGAGAGTGAAAGAACAAATTCTGTTTACTGCCATATTGAAAAAGGAAACTTGATTATTTTTTTGTAAAATGTATTTTTGATTGGCTTATATTTACATGTGATCTGCTGACCCAGCAGACGAATATAATTTTTAGATGAACAAAATGTTAACTTTTGTCACTCTTGAAATGGTATATTCTGTGTTTTGTCAGCATGTGGAATAATTGCTTCATTGGAATGTCTTTCCTAAAAAAGGATCAAGCAATAATGTCAACCAGTTCTCTTTAAAATAAAATAAATGTAAATACTGTTTTTATAACAAAAAAGGAAGGGAAGAGGGGAGGACGTTACACTCATATCAGGGTTCCAGTTAATTGTTGAATGTCACTTTAATAGCAGTTTGGATAGTCCCACTTCATATTTTTATTCGCTATTCTGTAAATACCAGGTTTAAGTTTTTATTTTTATGCTGATTTTGTGGGATAACCTAAATGTGATCTTCAGTTTCTCCGATGACTTACTTTTCTTTTGGTAAGACCGATGCTATAATAGCGGTATAGATATCTCATGCGTAACACGGGTGTTATGAATATCACTAATATCTCAAATATGTTAATATCTTTGAATACAGATTCTGAAATATCAACCGAGATGTCCATTTAAGACATACTTTATTCTTTCCCCAAATAAGTGCTCTTTTCAGTAACCCTCTACAGACGTAGCCCGATGAGAGAGGCTGTTCCGTCGGGTCAGTGTTCCTCTCGACTCGTGTTGGGGCGCAGCGAGCGGGGGGGCTCTGCTCCCCTTGGCGCCCTCCCGGAGGGCAGTGGGGCAGTGGTGGGGCTGGAGCGGGAGCAGATCCTGCCCCTTGCGTTGCACTTCCCGTGTCCTGCTGATGGGCTTCTCTACGTATTAAAGCACCAGCACTTGAACTAATTTTCCTTTTTTTTTTATTTTATTTTTTATTGTTATTATTACAATCAGCGTTTCGGAAAGCGTGATTTACATGGGGTGACCACGATGGTGTGTCCGCTCGCCAGAGTGGCGTGCCTGGCCTGCTCTCTGTCGAGCTTGTAGCTGCCAAAACCACGTGCCAATTCTTCTCACGGAGCAGTCTCAGATGAGGTGATTCTTCGCCCCATACTGCTCATAGGGAATAACAGCAGTACGTCAGGAGACAAGTCCCATATGCACATATCGCGCTCTCCCAGATTTAGTTCTGGTAGCAGCTCCCGGTACTTAATGGAGATGAAAAGAATATGTTTCCCTTATGTAAAAAAAATCCTTACTTGCTGCTTTGCCCTGTTTCACATTGGAGCTGTTGCCACCATTATGGTTTTACAGCCTCTTCCGCTACCAATTAAGAAATGATCACCCGAGATTTCTGCCAGGCGTTTCGTTCTGTGTGGCTTCTAACCCCGGGCGGCAGGAGAGGGACTGCCGTTGGAACGCGCTCCACCAGACTGTTAAAGAGCTACTCTTAGCTAATTTTAAAATGCTGCACACAGTTTCTTCTCACCCTTTCTTTTAGATGTTGGTGGAAAAGGCGACTCCTTAAGATAAGCTTTGCATATGTGTCTTTTGGGATAGTTTTTAACGGCAGCGCTCAAGGGTGGTACCGTCGGTGTTACACCACGTGGGACACACTCCGGTCAGCCCGAGCCGCGGCGTTTGCAGGTGGGAGAGAAGAACAGTGATTGCTTTTCTCAGACAGACGAAGCGGCGCTTACTTTAAACAGCATCTAGAAACCAGGTGAATTCCTCCTGCTTACGAGAATATTTACACAGGCTTGATTTTCGAACTCGGCAGGTTGACAGTGTTGCGTTACCGATAGTTGGAGGATTTACTGGTTCTTGGTCTGATAAACGAAGGCCAGCAATTGTGTAACCGCAGTGTTTGCTCTGTGTTTGAGGAAACTGAGGGGATTAATACTAGGTTTCCACAAAGCCCTTTGAATGTGTATGCATTTCCACATCTGCTTGGACAATGCACTGAAACTTACTGTATTTAGTAGTTTAACCTACTACTGAGAAATGTTTAATGCATAAATGTCAAATTAAAAAGCATCTTTAGAATGTTGTTGAATGGGAAAGTGTTTTTTCTGCCCTGTCATTTCTTTATGTTGTATATGGATTAAATACTTTTTTCTCTTCGGGTTATCATTATGTAAGAAAAGATATATAAATATTACTACTTCTTAAATGATAGAACGTGCTGTAATACACTTCATATAATTCTATTTTAATGCCAAATAATGCTTGTTTGAAATTTTTACGTTTTTACTTTTGTTTACTTTACTTTTGTTGCTGCCTATTTTTTTTGCTGTTAATAGGAGACAGCAGTGAGCTCTTAGCTTCAGCGCTCTCTTCAGGTATGCGTTTTCACTAAGTACTGGAACTTGCCGCAGAGCGGGTTTCAGCTCTTGTCCTAACGAGTAACAGTGACTGCCATGGGGATGCCGGCGCTCCCCGTGGAGCGCAGTGCCCTCGGCCCTCCCGTTACAAGCTTTTTTTTTTTTTTTTTTGCTTGCTTAAAAAGCTGCATCAGAAGGGCAGTGCTTTTTAGAAGCGAAAGTACATGGTTTGTGGAATTTAGAAATACTTCTTTTCTGATTGCGCTTCTCTCATTTTTAGCAGAAATCCTCCCTCTGTCTTCGTTTGTCCGTTGGGGATTACACAGACATTCTGCTCCTTTTTACTGGAATCCCCTGTTGAGGATTGTTTCCTTTTCATTCTTCTGTTTGCAGATTCACCTTTTTAAGGTCTCTGGAGCTTTAATTTGAGTCCGAAGCTGTTCAGAGTTTTGCTGCTTTGGTTTTACTTCCTGCAGAGAAAGAGGCGACGTTTTGGTTATTCAGCCTTTGAAGTCTGAAACCTTCTTATAAAGCCGCCCTATAGGAATTACCCCTCCCCCCCCCCGCCTTTTTGCTTGCACAAAACTTCACTTCATCCCGTTATTTGTTTACAAACAATTATTGGAAAACTGTTAAATGCACTGTGTGTCAGGTTTACAAATGCAGACTGTTAATCGCCCGTTTCATCTGGCGCAGCACCACCAGCTAGTTTCTAAGCTTAGTACTTACGTACTATTTCAAGTACTTAGTACTTGAAATACACCTCCTGTCTTGGGTATCAAACGGAGGATGTGGTTTGATGTCAAAGTGTTAAATGGAGAGCTGATAGACCAAAATAGCTTAGTGGGTTTCAGGGCAGTTCTAAGACAAATACCATATAAATAGAATCACAGAATCGTTTGGGTTGGAAGGGACCCAAGAGGGGAGATTTACATGAGATACTGGGAAGAAATTTTTCCCTGTGCGGGCGATGAGCCCCTGGCGCAGGGTGCCCCGAGAAGCTGTGGCTGCCCCATCCCTGGAGGTGTCCAAGGCCAGGTTGGATGGGGCTGGGAGCAACCTGGGCTGGGGGGAGGTGTCCCTGCCCAGGGCAGGGGGGTGGCACTGGGTGGTCTTCAAGGTCCTTTCCAACCCGAACCATTCTATGATTCTATGATTTTGGGAGATGGCAGTGTGTTCCAAACATGGTGTGGTGGAAGGGGTTTGCGGGTCACCTACTGCAGATACCTGACTTGGAACAGTAACCCCACGCCTTCCCCCGGGATGGCTTGTTCTGCTGGGGGCTGGGGAGTTGAGCACGCTGCCTCGCGGTGTGGCTCCTCCGCAGAAGAGGAGAAGCTCCTGGAGCCGTGTTTTCAGTGCGGGTCCTGCTGGTGCTGAGCCAGCTCCCATAAGGGGAACAAACTATTCCAGTAGAAGCAGTGCGCTCACCGTAACTGTGCTCGTGTGAAGAAGGTGCTGTTGGCCAGAGATCGCTGTCGTCGCCTTCCTGAGGGACATTTGTGCAAGCCCGTGGTGTAGAGGCTGCAAAGCAGCCCGCAGCCCCCCCGGGGCCCAGGGGCTGAAGGATGCGGTGGATAAGTCAGCCCAGGCGCTGCCGTCAGGGCGAGTGCTGCAGGTGGGGGTTTCGCTGTCCTCAAACAGAAATGCTGTGAAGGAGAAGCAGAGGTTGCTGTCCTCATCGACTGGAGCTCTGCACTCGTGAGAGCTGTGTTGTGTTTCCTCCATCCTCACGTGGGTTAAAGGAGCAAAGGTGGGCTTTTGAGGAGGACAGGGCTTTGGGGGCAGGAACCAGCCTCCACGGAGCTTTAACGTGGCTTTGGGGACACGGTGTTCTGAGGCCTCTCAGCGGGGACTGCAGCGCCCGGGAGCCTCTGCTCCAACCTAGTCCTGCCTGCAGTGGTGGGAGCGCAGGGGGTGAACGGTGGGACCCCCCTTCCGAGGTGGGGCTGGAGACGGGCTCCGGAGCACGCCCGGCCCCCCGCGTCCCCCGCTCCCGCGCCTGTCATCTCAGCCCGGAGCATCCTTGCCAAAACACCACCTGAAAGAGCTTGGGATTCTTCTGGTGGGATTGGAGAAGGAGCAGAGACGAGGTCTAACGGTTTATGGATTTTTCTCTTTCCATATTGAACGTGATGGTATCAAGCCTGTTTTTAAAGGAGCTATCGCATGGATTAAAATTTTATACCATTCCACGTAGCCACGTAGGGTCACAATAAATATATTGTGCTTTAGAAAATATTTTGTACTACATAGTTTCCTAAGTTATAAACATATTCTGGCTGTTGTGTATTGTACAGTACAGTTACAATTCTAGTTTAGCTTTACCACATACTAGGAAAAAAAAAATAATCTATTTTCTCACACAATACTGTAAGCATTTCTCAAAGGGATTTAAGAGGCTGACAGCAAAAGGAAATTGAGTTCTGTTAGGGAGACAAATCAATGAGATCTAGTGCCCCTTCTGTCGTGTTTTTGCAATTGCCTTATCAACGTGCAAGCTCCAGGAGTTTGGGAAAGGCATTTTCACAGGGACTGCAGCCACTACAGAGCTAAGTGTAATGGGGACGCTGGTGAGAAAAACTCTGCATTTCTAATCTGTTGAAAACAGACAAGATTGCGTTTGGTAAGAGAGACAAATTAATCCATTCCATGCTCTCCTTTGCATCCTCCTCCTGTGCAGAAGTGACTTTCTATTTTACAGCCAAGGGGTTTCGTATTCAGAGAAAAGATGAAAATGTGAAGAGGAGCTGCAGTAAGGATGGGCTCTGCCAAACCGCGGTCTGTGCTGGGGGCTCTGTAGGTACAAATGCCATTGGAATAACGACAACTAACGCATTCCCGTTGCGCCGCACTGCGCTGCGTGTTTAGCTGTACGTTGCAATAGACCTTGTCCCACCCCACCTGGACCCCCCCTTGCTCGGAACTGCACAGCGTCCTGTGGGTGGGCTCCCATGGGGAAAAGCAAAGCTCCTTTGGAGGTGATTTCTCTCATCCTTCATCAGAAACTGCAGCAGTGAGCGGCGGTGGAAAGAGCCTGGTGGGGCGCAGCGGTACCGTCGGCGCCGTGTGGGTCATCTCTGTTGTACTGGGTTTGGTGCATCACCCCCATGGCTCGTCCCACTCTGTGCTGTGGCTGAGCCTCCCCGGGGACACCGCCTGCGTGGCCGTACATCAGGGATGGGACAGGGGTGAAGATCTTCACTATGAACGGCTCTGACGTGGGGCACGGTACAGCAAATTGCCGCAGAGAGCTCCATCGGGTGCGCTCGGGGACAGGACAGGTCTCTGGCCGCCTCCCAGTTAGGCACACTGCAAGTTTGTCCAGCCTGGCCAAGTGGAGTAGCTTTTGGGCGATTTCAGTAAACGTGTCGTGTGTAGTTGTCGGTTTGGAGCCGGCAGCAAAGCCTGCAAGAGCCGTACTGGGGGGGGGGGGCGGGGGNTGGCTCAGTGTTCCCCGAAGAAGAGGGAATGGGACACTCTCAGCAAAGAAAAATGCCCTCAGCTCGGCGCCTGGGGTGGAAGGACTGCGCTTCCCCCCCGTTAAATCGTCCCTGTGACGAGCAATGAACCCACGTACGAGGCACTTGGCTCCCGACAGACCCCATTAGTCTCCGTGCGCCCAGGGCAGCGTGCTCCCAGCGAACGATGGACTGAGGTGCAAAGGGGCTCGATGGAGATAACATTCCCGACAAGGGTCAAAGCCGAGGCAAGATCCCAAATCCTGAGTGTCAGTCCTGCCCTCCTGGCCCCGTTCCCCACCGTGCTCCCAGCAGAGCCCCCGGGAGCCGAAACTGACCCCGCGCCTCATCTTGCGTTCCAGCCCAAACAAGCTGTAAATGTTTTGCATGGGTTTTTGTGTTGTGCTGTACTTGATTTCTAGGCTAAACCCCCCCGTTAACTGCTGATGGGAGAGTTTTCCAGAGAACCTGGCAAGAAGCAGCGTGAACGTGCTGATGTGATTTTCGACGTTAATCTTCTGTAAATCGAGTGGCACATTTTTAAGGGACAGCCGGGAGAAATCTGAATAACGTTTCCATAGCACGCTGCGAGCCCGCGCTATTGAGATGAAATCTCATGGATGGAATTCGGTGGACGCAGCTGCTGTATCAGCGTCCAAATAATGTGCTGTTCTGTTCAGAAGCAACCCATAAATAGCAGGGCCGCCCGCGCCGGCCGGCAGAGCGGAACCACGCCGGGAGAGGTAGCGGCGGCACTGCTTGGACTGGAAGGGGCTTTAAAAGAGAATTAGCGTGTCTGAGTCGAGGTCTCCCTACAGCGACTGTTCTGCTGATGCTTGGCGAGCAGCGACGCTGCGGGGTTTTGATTAAGGACGCCGGTCAAACTCGGTTTCTTTTATTTGTCTCCTATTAACCTCTCGACAGCCCCTTGCGTTAGCGGGGCGAGAGCAGGCGGGGGAGGCGCGTTCGGACGGGGTGTCCTTTTCGAGTGGGAACTTTGCGAGATGTTCCTGGAGAGCAAGGAGTGGGGCTCTCGCTGCCGTCCGACCAGCCAGCGGCAGCGGCTCCGGCTGCCGGGGTCTGACACCCCCCGGGACGTCGGAGCGAGGGAGAGCCGCCAGATTTATGTTAGTGGGGAAAGATGTCGGCAGCTGGAAGCTGGAACCTGGCGAATTCCTGCTGGAGACACGGGCCAGGCTTTTAGACATGAGTTTAACTGAGGAACTGGGCGAGCTGCCCGGGCTCAGAGAGGGCTCCGTGTCACTTGGAAGATGGCTCGGTCGGGGCACGGGCTCTCCGGCCCCACGGTGGTGCCTGGGTGAGGATGCAGGGCCCGTGCGCAGGAGGGAGAGGAGGATGGATAACGGAGTGCTTCCTTCTAGCCCGGATGTCCCGGGGGTTTTATAGCTGCTGCACTTGGGGGAACTGTGTTAACTTCTGCTACCTGCTCCCATGCCAGCTTCAGCTTTTGTGTTTTATTGAGTACTTTACAATTTAAAGGCTGATACCTCACATAAAAGCGATGCTGTGTTAACCTCCTACAACTTGGGTTTTCCAGGCACAATGACTGAGCAGCAAAGTCCCCCCGAGCAGATGGCGACTGGGGAGGGTGCTGGCGAGCGAGCTGGCAATTACAAGGTACACTGCGGGCAACTGGTTACGGACGGACTTTGGGTGATGCTGCAGGTCACCGCGCGCTGCAGCATGCGTGCACCAGGCTGGTACCAGTCTGAGAGCACTGCGGGTTGTACTGGGGAAACCAGCGGGCTCCAGCTCTCCTGATGCAGCAGTGCGTTAGTGTCACCGCTGATAATTAGCGTCACCGCTCTGATAAATCTGCCTCTCGCCCGCCGAGCCGAGCCGTGCGGGGCTGCGGAGGGAGGCTTCGGCCGGGGGATTTGCTGCTGCCTGGCAGGAGGAGACGCTGCTCGCTGCGTTTGTGGCTGCCAAGTACATTTGCCTGGCAGCCTGGTGTGCAGCTGCGCGGCGGTTTAATCCAGGAGATAAAGTATCCCGTCACGGCGAGGATCAGCTGTAGGTTTGAGCAGTGAAACGCCCTGGGCAGTTCTTTAGGTTATAATTCTTACAGTCGTGGGCCGGTTAGGGGTAAATCAGCTCGGGGTGTCGCAATGGCTGCAGCCCTTCCCGCAGCTCGGGACGCCGGGCAAAGCCGCTCCTGGCCGGGCAAGGCTGGAGGTGGGAGCAGATCCTGCAAATGGGGTGAAGAGGTGCCGGGAGCTTGGGCCGCTTATTGCTTTGGGGTGGAAAGAAGTTCCTGAGGATCATGGGTGTCACCTCCATCCCTTGATCCCCCCCTCTATCCCTTGGTACCCCCCATCACGCGGTGTCTGCAGGAGGCTCTGCCCTCGTCCCAGGCTCAGGGGTTTCAGCTGGGACCCCTTTAGGGCAGGGGCTGGGGGTGCAGCCTGGCTGATGTGCTGACCCTCCTGGTCCCCAAATTGTGCCGGCCACCCTATGCCCTGCTCCCCGCCGTGCTCCGGCCGCTGGCGCTGCCTCAAACTCATCCTGCAGCTCAGCCTCGAAGCTCTGCCGAGAGCGGAAGGTCGCAGGGAGGTGTTGTGGTCTCTGCACTTGGGAAGGTTTAGGTGATAACACTGAAAAATGAGCTTCTTCCAAGCCAGGTAAGGGGAAAGAATGGATCTGGAGGGAGCAGTGAGAGGGAACAGATGGGCCATGAGCGGGCTGGGGGCAGGACACCACAGCCCGTGGCCCCAGAGGTCTCTTAGCACAAACCCTCTGCATTTTCGATGCTGTGTTTGAGCCAGTCAACCTGTTTTCAACTTGTCACAGGTGAAATATCAGTTTTTGTGTTATCGAGCAAACATTTTTGGCCCATACATGGCTGCGGAGCGAAGCCCAGGAGCCGTCTGTCGGGGCAGAGGCACGTGGTGGGATCCGGCTGCGCCGCAGGAGAGGAGCGACATCGGCGCGGGGCGGCAGGGGCGGAGGGGATGCGGCCGGACCGCTTTGTTCTGCTGCTGCCGCCTGTGTTTGCCAAGGGGGAGTCCTGCACTGGTGCAGGGTGTTCCCCCCGCAGCGTGGCTGCAGCAGCAGCAGCAGTTGATGGCGTCTCTCCCCACCATAGATCACTATCTACGAGCTGGAGAATTTCCAGGGGAAGAAGTGTGAGCTGACAGAGGAGCTCCCCAACATCACCGAGAAAGACCTGGAGAAAGTGGGCTCTATCCAGGTGGAGTCTGGCCCGTAAGTCCGGGGTGTGGAGGATGGACAAGCCCTGGGGGGGGACGGGGGACGGGAGAGGGAGAGCATCCCCCTGCAGCGTTGCCCTGGGGTGCTCCCCCTGTGCGTGGGTGGCCGTGCCATCCCCGACCCTCTGGTCCTGCAGGTGGCTGGGCTTCGAGCGGCAAGCCTTTGCCGGGGAGCAGTTTGTGCTNGAAGGGGGACTACCCGCGCTGGGACTCCTGGTCCAACAGCCACAACAGCGACAGCCTGATGTCCATCCGTCCCCTCCAGATCGTGAGTAGCGGCTGTGTTGGGGTGTCTGTGCCCCCCGGGACAAGCAGCACGGCCTCAGCGATGGGGACCGCCAGGCTGGGAGGCTCTCGGGGGGCTGGGGGCACGCAGGGCAGGGCAGCCCCTGACCCGTGCTTTCTTGCAGGACAGCCCTGACCACAAGATCCACCTCTTTGAGAACGCGGGCTACACCGGCCGGAAGATGGAGATCGTGGACGATGACGTCCCCAGCCTCTGGGCCCACGGCTTCCAGGACCGCGTGGCCAGTGTCAGGGCCCTCAATGGAACGTAAGGACGGTGCACCGGGGACATGCAGGGACACCCTAATGAGGTCCCATCCCGTGGCACCGTGGCTGGTCCCCCCTGGGTGGGGTGGTGGCAGGGATGCCTGGCACAGACGCTGCAGTGGGGATGGGGCAGCTGTCCCCACGATGCTGCTTGCTCTCTCCCCACTTCCACCCTTTCCCTGGCCCGCAGGGACTGAGGGGGACCAAGGCAGTGTCACTAGGGCTGTGTGACGGCTCCTCGCCCAGACCCGGGGCTCTGCCGGGCACCGCTGCAGGAGCGGTGGAGCTGTGACCCCTTCTCTGCCCTGGGCTGTCCGACCCCTCCCGGCACGATGGCGTTTCCCACCGGGCTCTGCAGCCGCAGCCCTGTTGCAGTGACACTTGGTGGTGATGGAGCAGTGGCCCCGGGCAGCGCCGCAGAGCATCGCATGGCTGCGGTGGGCAGAGGCACTGCCACGGCCTCTGGGGTGCTACGGGGATGTTGCCCTCCCGCTCAGGGGGGAGATGAGCCCCCTGGGGGGGGGGGGTGCAGCAGGGCAGCTGGAACCGCCCCGGGGCACTGCTGAGCACCGTCTCCGTCCCCTGCAGGTGGGTGGGCTACGAGTACCCGGGGTACCGGGGCCGCCAGCACGTCTTCGAGAAGGGCGAGTACCGCCACTGGAACGAGTGGGATGCCAACCAGCCCCTCATCCAGTCCGTGCGCCGCGTGCGGGACCAGCAATGGCACCAGCGGGGCTGCTTCGAGAACAGCTGAGGGACGCCCCGGCCCCGCGCTGCCCCCGCTGCCGCCCGTGCCGGGGGCTGGCTGACGCGCCGCCGCCAGCTGAGGCCGTGACCTTGGTGTTTCTTTGTGCAAAAACCTCAATAAAACTCTGAGCTGGAGGCTGCCGGGGGCCTTGCCTGGTCCTGGGCTGGGGTTGTGCTTGGCGGGGGGGGGGCACAGCGAGTGGAGCCATGGTCCAGGGACGGTGGGATGCGGACGGGTGCCACGGCAGTGCCCCCAGCATCTCCCGGGCAGAGCAGAAGCAGGGAAAGAGCGAGTATTTGCGGTGTTACATAAAGGCTGCAGCTTTCCAAAACTAACCCCCCCGGCGGTGCCGTGGCGCAGTGCTGGCGTGGCCGGTGGCGTGGAGCGGTGCAGAGGCGAGCTCTGCGCCGGGGGTGGCCCTGTGGCACTTGCCAAGGGTTTGTCCTGTGACTCTGCCCCTTCTCGAAGCATCTCCCCGGGCCGGGGGAGCTCTGCTCAGGGCTCCTTTCCCACTTTCCCCAGCGCTGCCTGTTCCCCTGGGGGACGGCGTCCAGCCCAAAGGGCACGGTGGTGGCCGGGGGGTCCTGGGGGACGCGGGCAGCCTCAGAGGCGGTGGGGCGGGGGTGGCCCCGGGAGCAGCGGGGATGTGCAGAACGGCCGTCCCCAGGCGGTGCCAGGTCTTGTGCACCCCAGCTGGGGACTCGTCCCACGGGGTCAGGGCTGTGTCCGGCCCCAGCACCTTGCAGGGCCCCCACCCTGGCCCCGCGGAAGATTCCCACCAGTACCCCGGGTTGTTCCTCCGTGGGGATGAGCCCTGCCACGCGTGGGGCAGCTGGTTTGGTTGCAGAGCCTGGGGTTAGAGGCTCCCCGAGGGTGCCGGCGGGGACGAGCACCCCAGCATTGAGGCACTTCAAGGTGCGGGGTGCAGGCAGAGCCCTGCGCGGGGGCACAGCGGCCGCGCTCGGGGACCCACCGGGGACGGGAGAGGTGCTCGAGGCTGCCTGAGCGCTTTGTGCCAGTCTTTTGGGGCCCAGGTTTGCAACTATTAAAGGAGGTTGCGTGGACTTGAGTGGCAAAAGCTGCTTCCAGGACAGTCCCTGGGGCTGCTGGAGCCCCAGGTGGCTGCGGCTGCCCGCAGCATCGCCACTGCCACGGCTCAGATGAGCTAAAACCAGTCCGGCAGAGCCCAGGGGAGGGAACAGCAGCATGGCAGGAGCTGTGCCGGGCACCGCGTCTGCCATTCGCTGGGGTGCGCGAGGGGACGGGATGTGCCCGACAGCAGCTGCGGGGATGCACATGCCCTGCGCTGGGTCCTGGGGCAGGTCCACGGGGGTCCCGGGCTGGGGACCCCTATGGATTAGCGTGGGAAGATGGGGAGGGCAGTGGCTGAGTCCCTCCGCGGTGCCGCGGCTGGAGGTACAGGGAGTGGAGAAGGATGGCAGTGGGACTGGGAGTGTTGTAGGCACAAACCTGACTTGCCAAAACCTGTCCGTGGCATGGCATGACTTCTTGCAGAGCCGCACAGTCGCCCGTGGCCCCCGCAGCCCCCCGAGGCCCCATTGCCCACCGCTGGGGCAGTTGCAGACCGTGGGGACTGACCCCTCCGTGTGTCGCTGCCAGGGCAGGCGCTGGTGGCAATGCCCCAGCAGAGGTGACCCTGCGAGTGGCCGTCCTGGGCACCGGCGCTGGGGGAGCAGCCAGAGGTGCCGTCGGGGGGGCTGCAGCACGTCGCTGGGGCTGGCAGCACATCTGCTGCGGGACCCCCAAGAAACGTTGCGTGCGGGAGAGAGCTGGTCTGAGCCACATTGATGCTGCGTGACACTTGCTGGGGTGACAATGGGGATCCCACTCTGCTGGGGGGGTGAGAGGGGGCTGTGGCGCACACTCAGGGTATCTGAGAGTTGTGTCGTCATCCCCCCACCACTTTGCTGCAGCCAAAATCAGCCCACAGCCCTGACGTGTCCCCCCAGGTCAGCCATCAGCAAGGTGCCAGCGAAGGGGCTTTGCCGCTGCCCTTAACCCTCAGCTCGTCCCCGGGTGGGTGCTGCCCGCGCGGGGCACTGCCTGGCTATGGGGACACGTCCCAGGCTGTGACCCCCCCCACTGCTGACAGCTTCGCCATGGTGTGATGGAGGGACCTCTGCGCTGCTGTTCCTGCTGCCCCGTGGGGCTGGCGTGCTCCTCAGGGACCCCAAAAGGCAGGGGGATAACGAGGAGGACCCCAAGACCTGGCAGTCGCGTGCCCCCGTGCTCGGGCTGAGGGTGCTGCCCCACTGCATCGCGCCACCAGGACCAGGTCCTGCCCCTGCCCACCCCTGAAGCCCCCGGTCGGCCGCGGGAGACGGCAGCGGGAAGGGGGTCCCGTGGTGGCCCCGGGCCCGGGAGCTTCGCAGGGTCCCTCTGCGGCAGCAGCGGCACCGGCGGCGGGGCGCGGGCGCTCCCTTGCTGGGGATGCAGACGGGCAAAGCCAGACGTGTAGCAGTTATTTGAAGGCCGGTTTTATCGCGCATGGAAAGAGCCAACTTCAGCAGTTTTCGGCAGCTCCAGCAGCGGGGCGGCTCGCTGGTTTGTCGGAGGGATAAAGTCTCTGGCTCCAAAACTCCTGAAGCAGGGCCGGCGGGCGCTTTGTTTGCAAGGGCCAGGCTGGGTCTTGGCATGCATTCGGCTGATGCATGCAAACTCCAAATCTCCTTGCCAACAAACCCAACAAAGCGGGCGACGCGAATGTGAAAGCTAATGAAATAACTCCCCGACTTGGTGTTTGGGGAGACAAAGGCTGCAGCCGATCAGCTGACCTTGGTTTTCATTGGGTTTTAATCCAGCATTCTCGCTTTGAATCATGCTTTAACTATTTTGTAAATAGTTTTGGCACCATTCTTCTGCGGCTCGGTATAAATTCTACCTCTCGGCCTCAGCCCTTCACTGGCTCAAGCGGGTACTGGTATAACTGGTAAGACTTTTCTATTTATTGTCCTCTTTTTTGTCGTTGCCTTCTCCTGACCCCCGGTGCCGGCGCTCCCTCCCGCAGTGCCGGGCGGAGGTGCGGAGATGGCAGTGGGGTGAGCCGTGGGGACAGTCCTAGTCCTGTCCCTGCAGCTCAAACGGAGCGGCCAGCTCAGGAGTATTGCCACGGCTCTGTTTTTGTTTTATTGGAAATGAGCCGTTTTCACCTGGTTTGGAGCCTGCTCAGACATGGGGGGTCCCGCTGGGCTTGAGCACGAGGGTCCTTCGTAGGGGCGCTGTGCCAGGCGGAGCCGGGAGGGCTCGGCACCGGCGACCCTGCACAGGCACACGTACACGCATGGCGGGAGCTGGCGCTGGGAGCCCTGGTGCTTCTCCCCGTCACCCCGTTCAGGCACCCGCATGCGACAGGGACTCCTCGGCTGTCACTTGCTGGGCAGGGACAGTGGGAAAAGCCTCAGCCGCAGGGGCTGGGCTCCCCCGGGAGCGACTCAGGAATGCCCTGTTCTCACGGGTCCCCTCGCTCCGGGCTGGAGACCCTTTGCATCGTCCCATCACGGGCGATGCTGTGCTGGGACCGTCACCTGGGCTCCTCCTGGGCCTGAGCCTGGGCGGTTTGCCCCATGAGTGAGTGGGGCCGAGCAGCCCTGAGCGGAGACCGGCCCCGGCGATCCCCGTCTGTGCCCGTCCTGCCGCCAGCCCGAGCCCCAGCGCCCCTTTCTGCGCAACCCAGCAGCGAGGAGCAGCCAGGGGCCGAGCGCGGGGTGGGCTGTGGGGTATGGATGTGGGGCACGGACGCAGGGCTGTGACCACAGTGCCGGGCGCATCCTTGGTGGCAGCTTTTAACCTTCTGAGTTTTCCTCCCAAGGCAGAGGACAACCCGGCTTATGATGGCTTCCGAGCACCAAATGCCAGCCTCCAAGCAGCAGCAAGCCAGCTCCAAGGTCAGTGTGTGGCTTCTCCTCCGCTCTGCGGCGGGGCTGGGGCACCCTCAGCCTGCCCGAGCACCCAAATCGTCCTCCCGGGGTGTCCCAGGGCCCCGGCCGGGCTGAGGGCAGCTGAGCTACTGCTGTGCCCACCTTGCCAGCATCCCACAGTGCCCCTGGCTGGTGCCGAGCATTGCCGGCTGCGGTGCAGAGCTGTTTGCAGAGGGATGAGGGGACGGGAGCGGGGTGGGAGATGCACGGGATTTTGCCGGCGTCCCATGCCACCAGTGCAGGTGGAGCGTGTGGGAACGGATCAACGCTTAATCTCCCGCCACGTCTGCAGACACAGCAGATCTGTCCCCCCGCCGCTCCACTGACCCATGAAATGTGTGCTGAGCTGGCGGCGCTCGGCCCCCGGGGCTGCCCTGGTGCCTCCCCCGGGTGTGCCGGATGGCCCCGGCGGCCGCAGTGCTGGAGCCAGAGCTGCCCAGCCGTTTGGAGCCCGGTGTGAGCGCGGGCATCACCCTGCGAGCAGCACCGGGGCGCTGGGCCGGCGCCGGAGGGGACGCGCAGACATCCAGGAGCGAGAGCTGCGTGCTCAGAGGGATGGAAATGTTGGTTCACGCTCGCGGGCTGGTTAACAGCCACTGATGTGCCAGTTTTGGGGGGGCAGCGTGAGGTCGGGGCTGCAGCAGATGTGGGGCCATACTGAGGCGGTGGCTGGGGACAGTGTGTGCCCCACTGTCGCGCTGCCAGGGGCGGCGTGCCCCGCTCTGAAGCCCCCTGCTCTCTTCCAGATTGCCATCTTCGAGCAGGAGAACTTCCAGGGCCGCTGCCATGAGCTCAGCGGAGCCTGCCCCAACCTGAAGGAAGCCGGCGTGGACAAAGTGGGCTCCATCCTCGTGCACTCCGGACCGTACGTGNAGCTGATGCTGCTGTGCAGCTTCCCCGCCTCACCCCAGCGGGTGCCCCGTGCCAGGGGACGCCAGCGGGCGAGCAGGGGGTGACAGGATCCCCTGGGTGGGATGGTGTCCCCCAGCCCTGCTCGATGGGAGGGGGGAGCTGGAGGGGTGTGGGCATGGGCACGGATCACAGCGTTACCCCCAGTTTGGTGCAGGGACAGGCGGAGATGGCACCCCCTCGGCGGTGTGCGGCACTGACAGTGGCACATCCGCTCCCCATCCTGACCCCTGTGTGTGCCGTGTGCTCCCGGAGAGGGGCTGTTCTCCCCCCAACGGGGGGCTCTGGGCAATGGGCACCCCCTGAAAAGCGCCTGGGGACGCACTGGAGGGCGTTCCCTGCCTGTGCCCCGTGGCCGGCAGCACGCTGCTCCCGGGAACAACAAGGCAGAGCGGAGCCCCATGTGGGACGTGGGGGTGATCCCGTTCTTCTGCGGGTCCCTGGCCACCAGGGATGGGTGGCCACCAATTCCGAGCGTCTACACCAGCAGGGCCGGTGCTTCTGCGGTGCTGTTGCCAGCAGAGACGCGGGACTGGCAGTGCCGTGCGCGGGCCATGGGCATCGCTCTGCAGGCAGGGCTGCCCGCTCCCTGCCTGGCACCGCTGCCGGCACCTCACCGGGCACTGCGGTGCTCGTCTCCATTTTCCAACAAGGAGCAGAGGGGCCGGCGCTCTGCTGGGGGGGCACAGCTGGGGGTTCAGCCCGTGGGCGTTTGCCGCGGTCGGTGCCGGGGTGCTGCTGCTGCTGCCCCATCTGAAGCTCGTCCCCCGCTCTCTTCCAGCTGGGTGGGCTACGAGCAGGCAAGCTGCAAAGGGGAGCAGTTTGTGTTTGAGAAGGGGGAGTACCCCCGCTGGGACTCCTGGACCAACAGCCGGAGAAGCGACAGCATCACTTCCCTGAGACCCATCAAAGTGGTGAGAGCACCCAGACAGCCACTACCCACCCGCCAGACCAAGGTCTGCAGCCAGAAGTCTCGCCCAGCCTTCCCCCGCCCTCCCCAGCCCCGCGGGCGGAGGGGCACCCCCTCCTGCGCACCCTCGCCCCAGCCCCCGGGGCCCGGGGAGCCGGTGGGGGGGTCGGAGGGAGCGTGGGGACGGGGGCAGTGGCAGGTGACCCCGTGAGCGGAGGACGTCTGCTGGTAAGTCTGGCAGTGCCCACGGAGGCGCCGGCTCTCTGAGCTGGACAGAGGGATGCGGAGCACCCCCGGCGTTGGTGGGAGCGGTGGCGCACGGTGCCGGCCCCTCGCCTTGGTTTCCCCATAGCCCTGGGCTTTGCCCCCCCATCCTCCCCCCCGCAGCGTCGGGCTCCGGCTGCTGCTGATGCCCCGTTTCTGCTCTCCCCGCTGCAGGACAGCCAGGAGCACAAGATCGTGCTGTACGAAAACCCCAGCTTCACCGGCAAGAAGATCGAAATCATAGATGACGATGTGCCCAGCTTCCACGCACACGGCTACCAGGAGAAGGTCTCGTCCGTGCGGGTGCAGAGCGGGACGTGAGTACCGGGGGCGGCGGGACCCGGCCCATGCCGGAGCATCGCATGGCTGAGCAGCCTCGGCTGTGCCACGCCGCGCCGTGGCTGCTGTGCCGGGTGATGATGCGTGACCCCCATGCTTGCCTTGGCAGGTGGGTGGGATACCAGTACCCTGGCTACCGGGGCTACCAGTACCTGTTTGAAAAGGGGGACTACAAGGACAGCTCAGATTTCGGCGCTCAGCACCCCCAGATCCAGTCGGTCAGGCGCATCCGGGACATGCAGTGGCACCAGCGCGGCGCCTACCACCCCACCAACTAGAGCCCCCGGCCCACGCCGGGGCACGGGGAGCGGAGCAAGCTTTCCCCCGGCCACCGCTGTCCCCCCCGCNNCCCCCCGCGGCCTCGCCTCCCGCCTCCCTCCGTGTGATGCGCGCCGCTGCCGAAGCAACTGAATAAAGCTTGGAGTTTCAAAGTCCCGGCTCTGGCCCCTTCATTCCTGGGGGGCGCAGAGGGACCCCACCAGTGGGATGCCCGTCCTGTTCCTGTGCTCCTGGGTGCGAAGGGGAGCCATTGCCGCGACCCCAATGCTCCCAGTGCCGCCCGCACCCCACCCCCTCATCACTGGTGGCATCACTGTGTTCACCGGCCGGTACTGATAGAGCACCAGACTGGCCGGAGGGAGGTGAGCCGGGGGTTCAGCAGGAGGGATGGGAGCTGCTCACCTCCTCCGCACCCAGCGCCCCTGGAGGGGGGGGGTCGGGCCTGACCACGACAGCTGTGGGGCTCAGCCCTGTCCTGGGGGTCATGGCCAAGGGCGAGCGGCTCCTCCGCAGCCACGCATCCCGCTGCAAGAGTGTCCCCAAAGCGCTGTGGTGCCAGGGTGGGTGCACCGAGGGCTGGCGGGTTTGCCCTCCCGGCTAGGATGCCTCCCAACCAAATAGTTGCTTTAATTATTAAGCATAAGCAGCTTTAATCAGCAATAACACTTTAATTTAGCTTTTAATGTAGCATTTAGCCGCTGTGTGTCGCTGCGGCTTGGCGGGGCGGCTGTGGGGTCAGGCGGCTGCACGGGTTGGGGTGCTGCTCCCCAGCCCCGTTGATGACCATCTGATGGGACACCCCGGCCACCCCGCGCCGGCTCCTGCCGTGCTCCTCTCCCATGCACCGCAGCTCCCCGGGAGCAGGGACCTGCCTGCATCTGCTCGGCTGCAGCATTTTGGCGCTAAAACCATCAGAACTGGGAATCGCAGGGCGGTGGGGATGCACCCCCCCGTCTCTCCATCGGTTCCCACGCGTGACCACCCGGTGGAAGGTATTTTGCCCCCTCGGAACATGGAATCCTCTGTGTTTCAGAGCCTTTTCCGCCGTGCTCAGGATGACTGAGCCCAGCATAAATCACCGGTTTGGCAAGGCCCAGCTCCACCGGGCGATAATCTGAATTAATCATTTGCCAAATGTTGCTGTGAAATGTCAGCTCCTCGGCGAGTCGTGCTTTGGCAGTGTGCTGCTGCGTTGCCTCGCCTGAGCCGCTTCCCCGCGAAAATCTGTGCGTTTCCCTCGACGGGGAAAATTCAGAATGATCCCAGCCCTGAAAATTTCTCGGGAGAAACGGGGGTTTAATGGAAGCAGTGACACACACCCCGCTGTGCTGCTGACGGGCGAGCTCTGCCTCGTCGGGGCGTTTGGCTGCGCATCGTCAGCGGCAAACGGCATCTTCTGGGGGTGCAAACTGCTAAAATCAGCAACGAGGTGGAGAGCAGAGACCCGCGGCCCCTGCAGCCAGGGACCAGGGCAGCCCCCTCGGGGACTGCAGAGCCCGGCTGTGAGCAGCGGAGGGGGGGAGGTCCTGGGAGGAAAAGCACCGAAAGCAGAAGAGGAAAATGCGAATGAGCCCCGAGGCGGCTCATCTGGGACTTGTCGGGGGAATTTCCTCATCTGGCGGCTGGTTGCAATCTGGTGGGTGCCCTCGGGTCACCTCGACGCAGCTTCAGCTCTGCTGAGGTGGGTTTTTCCACTCGCTGGCCCCAGGCTGCTCCCCGGGGCATTGGGGGCCACCACGCCGCCCCAGGTGGCTGTGGCAAGGGGACTCAGCGATGTCCCGACCCCCACCCCGGCGTCCTGGCCGGTGGCGTCACCTCCCCAGGATGGCACTCCTCACTGCTGCCCCCAAGTTTTCGTGGCCTGAGCCACAGACGGGAGGAAACAGAGCGGCTGCGGCAGGAGCAGGACCTGACCCCCAGCTGGGCGCTGGGCGCTGGCGGGTGGGCGGCACCGCGCTTGCCGCAGGGCCATGGCAGCACAGCGGAGCGGGTGGTTTCTGCAGGGGATCGCGTAGGAGGAGAGGTGTTTTCCTGACCGAGTGAGGGCTTCTGTTAGGTGGCAGCTGCTCCTGCTCTGTCTCACAGCCGCTCACTGGTAACCCCAACCCCCAAACCTGCCCTCGCCGAAGGAAGTCACATCCCGTCCTGCGAACGGCGCTGCCAGGTGTCATCCCCGGCACAACCCGTGCCCCCGCACGCAGCCGCCCTTGGCCGGGCTGGAGAGGTGTTGTGCCAGGACAGACCACCCTGTTCCCCGCTCCCCACCTTGCCCCCGCTGCCCGCGGAGACACCCTGAGCTGCGGGGACAGCAGATGGACGACTGCGTGGCTCCATCGCTCCCCGTGCCACCATGGCTGCCAGCTGGGACCAAGCATGGACATGCTGCTGGCAGGTCCCCAGCTCTCCTCTTGGGTGGGAGCGGCCTTATTCCCCGGTCGACATCCCAGCATCGCTGCTGTTCCCGACTGCTGCGGGTGGGGATAGCTCCGGAGAGAGCCGCTTCCCCATCTGGTTGCATTTTTAAGCAGACACGGATAAACGTGAAGCCATCTGCCCAGGCAGGGTGGGCAGACCTCCCCGTCTCCCCACCGGCAGAGTCTTGGTCGAGAGGGGCAAAGAGCCGGGTCCGGTCTGGGGAAGGTCAGCAGTGACCTGCTGTGCGGTGACAGCCTGTCCCTGCGGTCCCCACGCCCCACGGCAGAGCCGGGTCTCCGGTCTTGTGTCACCCTGTGCCAAACGCCGAGGCGGGAGCTGTCAGATGCTGGCGCACGGTCAGGACCCGATGGCGCTCCGGCTGCCACCCAGCTCACCCGGCGGCTGCCAGCAGCGTGTGAGAGGTGATGGCATGAACAACCGCTGTACCCTCTGCCGTGATCCCTGGTGTGGCACCCAGCCCTGCTCCCGGGGCGGGGGGAGGGCACAGGACAGGGCACCCACTAACCCCTGTCCCGGCACGGGGTGGCTGTGCCGTGGGAGCAGGGAGAGCTGGGGTTCAGCTCTCGGGGGAGCAAAGCCGCAGGCACAGCTGTTAGCTGCGGAGCCCTCCCGGTGTTCCTCTCACAGGGTCGTTTTTCAGCCGCTTATGGCTTTCCCAGGGGGTGGGATCCGCCACCCAGGAGCGCGGGGCTGCAGAAGGCAGCGTGGGCTGCTCGGCGTCCTCCTCTGGGACGTTTCCTCCTTCCAACTCCCCTTCCCTTTTCCTTTTGGAGAAACTGTAGAACTGGTAGTCCCTTCCAACCCTGACCATTCTGTGATTCTGTGGTAGGACCCGTGGGGGGAGCAGAAGCTCGAGGCTCGGCGGCTGCGCAGCTCAGCAGAGCCGATAGCCAGAGCCGCCGCCGATTGGCACGTGGAGCTGAACAGACCGAGCCGAGGAGCGAGGACTGGCTTCGAGGGTGACGGCAATTGATCTGTGGGAGAAGCACCCCTGGCTTTCGGGGGGGATTCGCCACCACTGGTGACGTCACCACTGAATCGAGAGTTTTGGGAGACGTAGTCACCCCACAGGCGCAGCCCCTCGGCACGGCTGAGCAGACGCTGTCGCTGGCTCGGAGCGGAACATGCTGGGATTTTTTTCTTTTAAATTTTAATTAAAAAAAAAAAAAATATTCAAA
>VZSZ01010022.1:187343-204950 GCA_013398815.1 Ibidorhyncha struthersii
TGGACCTTCTCCCTCCCCGCTGCCCCCCAGGCCTCACTGCCGGGGGGCTGCGGGGGGGACCAGCGGGCGCTGTCAGCGGCGGTAGCTGGTGATATTTCAGCAGTCCCACAGCTCTGCCGGCGGGTGGGTGGTTTTGCTGTCGTGCCAATAGACGGCAGAGCTAAAGCTGTTCTCCAGACTGGCGAAGTATTTTTTTTTTTTCACCCAGCAAATACCACGGGGAGGGCTCAAAGCCCGTTGCCACCAGCCGCGCTGCGTTTCAGCCCCCTCGGGTGGCTGTTCCCTCCGACACCGGCGGTGGCTGGGGCACGTTCGGCGCTTGCGGGAGCTGGAGGTGCCACCGGGCGGCGGGGATCCCCTGGGACCCTCTGCAGGTTAATCCCCCCACCGCGAGCGCCAGGGGCCCGGGCTGCGCCCATGGGCTGGAGGCAGGAACGGGAGCTGCCTGCAGGGGAAAACGCAGCAGCAATGTGCCACGGTTAATTCATGCAAGAATAAAAATAATGCAAACCCCTGGTGATCTATCACATCTGAGATCTAGGTGCCTTTTCCTTTCCGTTTTATTTTTTCAGCTTGAGCATCGGCCATTGCCTCTCCTCGGAACGTGCCTTCACGGGGGGACCGTGTCGGATGCGGGATGGGCGGGCTGGTGAGGAGGAAGCAAATGCCACGAAAAGAGATGAAAAAGTGCCCGTGAGCTCACCCTGGCTTTCCTCTGCCCTCCTGCGGGGTGTGCCGAGCCCAGCGGTGGCAGCTGGAGGAATCCCCCTTGGTGCGCAGGGGGCCGAGGCCCCGGGAGACACGCCAAGGTCGGGGAAATAACCGTCTAAAAAAACCAATAGTCTTGAAAAATATGAAATGTTTACTCTTAGTCACAGTGGGGGGAAGTCTCATCTTATCTGCTGCCTGGATACTTTGGGTATTGGATGCGCCTCGCCAACTGTTAGGGGTTTACAGCGGGTTTCACAGATTTTTGTCCTTTGAAAATGATTGTTATTGCTATGTTTAATTCTCCGGCTTCTGAAGCCACGTGGTTACATGGGATTCTTAGCTTAGATGTTTTTCTTTTTCTTTAAATTAAATTGAGCCTCTAGCCTCATGTTTGTGCATACACGCACAGACCCACAAACACTGAAGACTTAAGAAAGGAAGGAAGGAAAAAATAAGCAGGAACCCAGCATATATTATTAAAGTCTTGTGGTTTTCAGGGCAGATTTGCGATTTATCAGTGCTCAGCTTTGACGTGTAGAGCAGGGAAGTAATCTCACCTCTGATTAATGTGAAAGCTGGGATGAGAGTGAAACAAGCTGGCATTATTTCTGCAGCCGAGGAGGAGCCTCTCCGTGCTTCGGCGAGGGACGCCGGGTCCCTGCTGTCCCCGCGGCGGTGGGGAGCCGCGGCGCTGAGCTGCGGGGCTGGATGCTGAGCTCCCAACGGCCGCCGCTGCCTTCTTTTCCCATTTTTCTGATTAGAGAAAACATCTGGGGAGAAAAGGCAGCTGCTGCGAGCGAGGGGACCTGCTGCGTGGTGGGTCCCTGCCGGTGGCCGGGAGCTGGGGGCCGCAGGACGGAGAGGCCGGGGAAGGCACACCAGGTGCTGGCACCGCGCCGTGTGGTGAACAGAACATCCCTCCTTGGCTCATCTTTATAAAACCACCTGCTTATAGTGAACAATTTTTGATGCTCATATGTGAAGGGTATGTGGGGTCAAGTGATTTTTTTTTCCATTTCGGGCTCTGAACGCTGCAGCCAAAACACAGGATTAGCAGTGGAGAGGCAATAAGCCGGGACCGATGGCTGCTGGATGCCGGCTCAGGACCCGTTAGCATCCCTGGACCAGTGCCAGCCCGGAGTACGGCTTCTCCCGTCTTACAGGGGCCGTGCGGGTCAGCGGAGGAGATATTTATATATTTGTATTTATAGGCAGAGGTAATACCGAGTCCCGTCCAGCAACTGGTGAGACAAACGCGCCTTGATCCCCTCGTGGTACCTGGGGCTCTGCGCTGCGCCCCGAGCAGGTGACCGGAGCTGACGGATGCTCTTGCCCAGAACTCCAGGCTCCCATTTGCTCTGCCGCTGCTTGTTTTTGTTCCTAAACATTAGTGTGAGGAGGAAGAAAAGGAAGGAAAGAAAGCATTACAGCTTCCTCGGCTTCTTTCAGCAAGTAAAACTCCTGTCCAGTTGAAATGCTAATTAAGAAACATCACTTCTTCAAAGGCCAGAATTGGAAACAGCCACATGGAGACATAATGGGATTAAAATGTATCAGGGGATTACAGCAGCAGTGAGGACCCAGCGCCGCTGCTCCTGCCCCATGTACTACAGTCAGTCGGTCGCTCAGCGTGTTTTTCCCAACGCTTGGTTATGAAACACTCAGGGCAAAACCAAAACGCTTTAGTAACACGAAAAGCCAAAGGTACGTGCTGGAAAATAGCGAGTCGGCTGCAGCCGAGGGTGAGGAGCCTCCTGCTCACGGCTGCAGCGCTCAGCCCCGTCCCCCCCGGCGCGGGGGCTGCAGACACCCCTGTGCCGTGCTCCGCTGCGGGATGGGGCTTTGCCTCGAACGGCTTTGCCCAAACACATCTGCAAAAAAGAAAATGTTGTCTTTCCCTCCGGGCGAGCGGCCAGGGCAGCCCCAATTGCTTCCTCGTCCCGCCGCAGCCGGCAATTAAACCCCGGCAATCGCCAGCAAAGGCGGCGTGACCCGTCCATTGTGCCCACGCACCCCGACCTGGGATCGGCGCTGCCGCCTTTGTACGGAACACAGCGGCTCGAGGTGGGTAATTGGAATATGAGCAGCCAACGCCATTAGATAATTTGAGGCTGTGAAAACCAGCGGCGGGGTCTCGCTTTCAATGTCAACACGAAAGGCAAAGAAACTATTTTCAGTGATGTAAACTCCTGGGCAGCAGAAGTGCCAATTAGGAAACATCTGTTCCTCATAGTCCAGGCAGACTACGAGCAACCACATGGCAACATAATGGGATTAAAATATATCACCGGATTATGTTAGTGCTGCAAAGATCAGATGCTGTGGATGTTCTTATGAAATCAGGGAACAAATGAAAAACAAGTTTCTCTCTTCAGGATGGATATAACCTTTTTTTTTTCTTTTCTTTTTTATTTCTTCATTTGTATCTTACGTAACGGGCGGGAGCTGGTGCCGTACCTTTACTCTGTATGGTTCAGTTAATCTAAAAAGACAGCCTGCGCTGAGCTGAATTTAAGCAATTTTAGACGAAATGGCCATGTGAACAGCTGGTCCCTCCTGGTCCCCCGGCGCTGCCTGCGTGGCCGTGGCCGCGCGGTGGGGTGAGAATTGGCTTTACCTGTGTGCCCGGGGGCATGGAAGGGTGGCTGCGCCCTCTGCCACCTCTGTGTGGCCTCTGCTCCCGCTGGTGGCTCTGGAAGGCGCGGCGCGGGCAGGATCGGGTCCCTGGGGCAGAGCAGTGCCTGGCACGAGAGTCAGGAGCCACGCAGCGGTGGGAGGCTCGTGCAGGAGCGGGGCCACGTCTGTGAGCATCCCTGGGAGCAGCGGCGAGAGGCTCTTCCCCTCGGGCTTTGGCCTGTGGAAAAACACCGAGCGAAAGCGATAGGAAAGAGGAAATTCAAGGCAGGGGGGAGAATGATGATCCGAGCAAGAGAGGATGCGGCGTTGCATCCCGTGCCCCGCAGCTCGCAGCAGTCAGCCCACCTGCCCCATCCCGCACACGGGGCTTCCCGCCGCTGGGATCCTGAGAGTGGCTCAGCTGGTCCGGGGCTGCCCATCCCTCCCGCACCGCAGCCGACCCACCACAGAAGAGTTTTGCGCAGCGTCAAGCAGCGGTTTCCAGCCAGCAGACGCTGCAGATGCGGCAGACAATAGGGACATTCTTCAGAAAACCGTACAAATAACACAGAAACGCACACACTATTTTGGGATGCTCATATGCTCTAAAGCAAATGTCATTTATATGTAACATCCATTTAGGGAGCCGAGTAATGAAGTTGTGCATCATAAGGAGGGAACCGCTCGCTTAGCAACCTTCCCATCGCATGACGTCTTCCCTCTGCAGGACGGGACTGCTCCTTCGACAGCCAGGAGAACAAAATGCTTCTCGCAGCTGCCGTAAGAGGCATTTTTAATTGAAAGACACACCGTTAGCATCAAATTCTTGATTCAGGCTTGCGCCCTGAGTTAGACCCCAGGCAGCCCTTGTGCTACAAGGGGCGGTTTGGGTCCTGCTGGCTCCGACTTACCCCAGGACACTCGCGTGCTGCCTTCCTGACGGCGTCCGCAGCTCTTCTGCGGGTGGAAAGAACCTGGGCCATGGTGGGGAGGGGAACAGAGCCCTTTCGTTTTGGGGGCTGAACGGGAGAGCTGCGATTTCAGTACCCATCGAGAGCTGCTGACGGCAATGGCTGACGGCAAATGCAGCAGCGTTGCTTACGGGAAGCGCAGCTGTAAAACCCTCCCGGCATTTTGTTCATGACAAGCATCTTTGGAGGAGCAGATCGAAAACCAGCCTCTGCTCCCTGTTGGTGTTGCTCGTGCCACCGCAGATTTTGGCTGCGATGTGCCATACATGGAGGCGAGCAGGCGCAGCGGTGCTCCGGGTGCACTGGGTGTGCGGAGTTTGCTGGGTGCGCTGGGTGTGCTGGATGCGCTGGGTGTGATGGGTGCGCTGGGTGCGCTGGGTGTGCTGGGTGCACTGGTTGCACTGGGTGTGATGGGTGCGCTAGATGCACTGGGTGTGCTGGGTGTGCTGGGTGCAGGCTGGCAGCAGGATGGTGGCAGGGAGGGAGAGGACGGCTGTATCACATGGAGAGGAGTGTCCGTCCTGGCTCACTCCGAGGTTTCCAGATTATAAGCAATTAAGGGAGAGAGATTTACAAAAGATTAAGTCAGAAGGCAAAGTCCATTATCTGCCGAGATGAGCTCCAGAGGAAGAGGCTGTGCTGGACGGGGAAGTAGGGCGTTTTAACTGTTGAAGTCCCTTTTGACACCGCTCTGGTAACAGAAGGACAGTGGCTCTCCTCCCACAGCAATGGTGGCTGCTGCAAGGATGCCGGGACGAGGACCGCAGCTGGTCCATGCGCTGCCTTTCCCTTGCCACCATAACGGCATTTTGGTACCTGAATTAGCCCCGATTCTCTTTTGTAAGAGCCCGGCTGCACGAGCAATGTGAGCGTATGTGACTGCAACGCTGGGTTTGAGCACTCTGCACACCCGTTGTGCGCAGCGTGCCTGCCACGCCGCAGCTCTCGCACAGCCAATGCAATAGGAAAGGTGTTATTTGCCGAGTTTGCCATGCACGCGCCTACACAGCAACTGTAATTAATAGCCTGCATTTCCCTGTGTGTGGTTTGGAGGCATTTAGTCCTTCTCTGCCCTACCCAAGCAGAAAGGAGCTCAATGCTTTTAGTGTTTAATTGCCGCAAGTGTCTTTTCTACATCCCATGGTGGTTTGATTTGCTCTTAGTGCAGTGCATGGTAATGACTGTGTCTTTCAGAGGACAAACTAAATTGTCCTGTAGGAGAGGTGCTTTTTCCAGTGCCATGGGCCAAGCTGAGCTAAAGACGCTAAATCAATGGGAATGCGTTTTAGCAGAAAGATGCTTTTGAGGTCGCTGACAGTTTATTCTCTGTGCTTTTTTGACACGCAAATCCCGCTGTGAAATGTCCCATTTTCCCTGGTGGGCTGTCTTCAGGACACCGCAGCTGTCTGCCTGGATGCGCTGATGATCCCCATCCACGGACAGTCTTGCCGCCGGCTCCCGTGCGCCCCTGGGCAAGGCGGCCTCAGTGGAACCATTTCCTCAGCTGTGAAACAAAGATAATTTACTGGTTTGCTTTACAAGGGCATTGAGAGGGCAGATTAATTGTTTGGCACATGGAGACTGCAGACAGGATGGGTTATGATCCTGAAAATCCTTCTGCTTCGTTGTTACGCACCGTGCAGCAGGAGCACAGCTTCGCTCCACAGCGATCGTGGCCCCTGCCGGCCGCGTGGCTCCTGACCAGCCGGCCGTGGACTCGGGTGCCGGCACGAGGGCAAAACCAGTGTCCTGCGGCCAGCGGGGCTGGTGGCTCTGGTGGCCTCATGCCTGGCACACAAAGAGCAACTCGGTCTCCAGCATCCACGCGTGGGGTGATGATGATGCAGCTGTCCCTGCCGGCTGGAGGCACCGCCTGCCACACGTACCTTTGGTGTCTGGGTTAAACCTGGTACCTGGAGCCTGAAAATCTGCTTAATGGGAAGCTGACAGAATTCTGTGTGTTGCCAGGACGTGTGCTGCGCAGCGGGGGCGGATCCCTCCCTGCTCTCCCGCTAATCCGAGGCGGGTGCCCATGGACGGTGCACCCGTGGGCTTTACCCACAGCTGATATAGCTGGGTGCCCCTTCGCACCATCCCACAGCCGATGAGAGACAAATCCTCCTATGGGGTGATGTCAGGTGCCTGCAGATGGGCAGCAGATGTCCCCGACTTGGCCAGCCTGCCCGCAGCCCGCGGCCCTTCCTCGCTGCAGCAAGGTCCCCGGTGGCTTTGCCCCGTTAGTCCGCGGGGGTGCGGGACCAGAGCCACACCGCACGGTCTTGCTCCCTGCTGGCTCCTTCCCCGGTACGGATGATTTCCCGAGCATCCCCGTGCCCTGCCGCCAGCACCAGTCCCTCACCATCCCTGCGGTGAGTTGTGTCCCCTCTTTGCCGGCCCATCAGCTTGCTGGGGCGCTCCTTCCCCTCGCTCCGGGCCAGCCCTGGCCATGTTTGCTGCAAAATCGGGAAGATTTGAGGGAAGGCAGCACACTTGCCTGTGCTGGTGGCTCTCCGGGCACAGTGGCACTGTGCAGCTCGTCTGGGACCTGGGCGCTGCCGACACCGAAGCAAGTTGTCACTGTCATCTACCAAACTGGAGAAGGCAGTAATTAAGGCTGCTGAGCACACACTTCTTCCAAAATTACCTCATTTATTCAGAGAATCAGATGCCGCAGTCTTTCATGGCTTCTTGCAAGGCTTGGATCTTGTGGGATGCGCGGCTATTAATAGGAACCAATCTTTCCCCTTCTTCTCCTCCAGGCTAAAGGGAGAAGAATTCAAACAAGGGCCCCTTTGATGTGATGGAAGTGCAAATAAACTCCATGCCATTTTGTTCCCAAGCTGGCAGTGCATTCCTGCCGCTTCACCCGGTGGTTCTGGCGGGGTTTGCCTGCGCCAGGGCTCGGTCCGCAGCACCTGGCGTGCCCCGGCACGGGGCGGCTGAGGTGGAGGAGCAGCCCCCGGCACCGCTGTGCTGTCAGGGGACACGGAAAGCGCCAGGTTGGTTCTGTTTTGCAGAGGGAGTTGTTTTCTCTCAGTGAAATAGAGCGGGATGCAGCCAAGTAGAAAAATTAACAGTGTAATGGCTGGCTCAGGCAGAACAGCGTGATTCCCCTCCTGGTTCCCTGAGCAGCCTCGGAGAGAGGGCTTTTCCCATGTAGGTTTTAAACACAGCGCCCAGGTAAGAGGACAGGAGGGCTGGGACACAGGCGGTGAGGAGCAGGAGGCCGGGGCAGCCTGGCTTTCCCCCACGTCTTAATTCCTCCGTCCACAGCCGATGGAGATGAGCCTCCTTTCACGCCTCTCTAATTTGGGGGCGCGCTGGCCGGTGCTGCAGGCAGAAGGCATCCCCTTCCGCTGGCCAGAAGGCTCCTGCCTCCAGCAAGACATCAGTGGATGAGCAGCAAGGGCAGCGTCCGAGCCAGCAGCACCCCTGCGCCGGGGGGATGCTGCTGCCAAGAGGGGGGGAGGGGACACCCTGACCTGCATGCACCTCTGCTGGCACCGGAGCTCCGCACCCCGGTCCCGGCCTCGATGCTGACATCTGGCTCTCGGTGCCATGTGGCTTCTGGTGTCAGAGCGTGGCAGAGCCGCCCCGCGGTCACCCAGCACGGGGGGATGCACCGGCACAGGGGCGGCTCGGCCACGGGGGACCGCAGGTTCAGCTTCTGCCACTGTGCACCTTCCAGCTGACACCGCTGTCGTCTGCGGTGACATCAGGTGCCCAGGGCCAGCGTGGAGACCAGACGTGTAATATTGGATTCGGGTGAATGATCAGCCAGGGCAGCAAATGCCAATTTGTGTGCAAATAGACTTTGAGCACAAAAAGCCAGGGAAGAGAAATAACTAGAAAGCATTTCCCACGTAACTAGAATTGTTTCCAAGGAGCGTATTTGAAAGGTTTTCTAGCAGCCTGGCTCGCCTGGCTCGTCGCAGGCAGCCTCGCTGGCGCGCCGGGGGGATTTCGGGCACGCGGTGCTGGAGCCCCGCACCCTCCAGCAGCCAACCTGCTCCCACCGCGCCTGGTGCATTCGGCATGGCCGCGGGGCTGCCGCTGTCCCGAGTGAGCCCCGTGCCCTCCCACTGCCTGCCAGAGTTAACGGTGTCCTTCTGACGTACTCCTGCCGTGGGCAGCAAGACCGCCCTGGAGATGAGGGCTTTTATGTTCAGCACTGCATGATTTACCTTCCATCAGACACTGCGACAGAATCTGAATTAACTTGTGCCATTTCAATATCTGCACAGCTGTCGGTTTTTCTCCTTCTATCCCTCAAAATTTATAGCTAAATTAGTCAATTATTGATTTTTTTTTAATTATTTTCCTTTATCAAGTTACTTTCAAGCCAGACCGTGGAACAGTGAATGCTCAATGGTTCCCTCTTGACATCTGTTTGTCTAATCAGTCTGTAAAGGGAAAATGCTTCTTTAATGCCAGCTGATATTAGCTCTCCCGCATCGTGCTGAAGGGGGACTCTTTTTAGGGCTTGAAGACATTTGCTGTTACAGTCCTCGTTGGGTTTATGTGCTTCAAACTCTAGCAACATACTCTGTTGTTTTTAAATTAGGGACTTCTCGGAGATGGGTGGGTTCTGAGCTGGGCAAAGGGACGGCACGAGTGGAGGAACCCGGGGGGGTCGTCTGCAACCCCAGGACGGGGACGGAGGGGGTTTGTGGGGGTCACTGTCCCACCTCTCCTGGCTCTCATCAGGAGAGAGATGGACAGGGCTGCAAGGAGCCTCTCCAGCAAGGTCTGAGCGAGATGCTCTTGCAGAGGAGCGCAGGGCGGGTGCACATGGCACGAGGTGATGCTGCTTAAGGAGCAGAAAAGGGGTTGGGGGTTAGGTTAGATCCCCGGGTCAGCCCTCCTCCTGCTGCAGTGGCGTTCCTGTGCCTCAGCTGGTGACCCCGGGCTGGGCTGGTTTCAGCGCGGTGATGCCGGCTCGGCAACCCCGGCTTGTCCCGCAGCTGCTCTGCACGGGGGATGCTGTTCCTGAGCTGTCAGGGCTTGCACTGGCCAGCCCAGAGGCATGCTGTTTTCTTTTTTTTTTTAGATGTGGACACGGTGGGGAAGAAAGCTGTTCCACCACCACGCTCGGTGTTAGTAACGTACTGCGCAGAGGTGACAGCCAGCTCCGGCAGCAGCGCGAGAGCATCGGGCTGTAGGGACAGCAAAAATACAGCCCATGGGAAGGGGCCGATGGCTTTGCACAGCAGCGGGTGCACGTCGCAGTTGGGAGGAGGAGGTTGTCCGGCACTCGTGTTCAAGGAAAAGCTTTATTTTTTCGCCATGCCTGTGGAGCTAGCAGGGGCCGTTCAGGTGCTGAGATCGTTTTTACATTCAGCCTCTGCGGGTGGCCTCAGGTGAGGGTCTCTTTCAGCACACAAATGTTCCTCTGCAAAATGTTAGCTCAGTCACTAGTAAATAAATAAATTGCCTTTAATTACCATTCTTCCCAGTAAATGATTTGGCTCAGCCCATAATGCTTCGATTTGATGCTTCCTCTGCTGGGAAGCCACTCAAACAACTTCTGCTCCCAACTATAACCAAACAAGCGGGATCTGCCGCTGTGGAGAATCCCGCACAGGCAGTGCTGTGATTTTGGCCAGGCCACTGGTCCCTGGGAACCCCTCGGCTCCTCGGCCCCGATGGTAGCACATCCTTTCCATGACAGGTTAATGCCAGCCCGCCTCACCACCAGCATCGTGTCCTGGGGAAGGGAGAGCATCCCGCATCTTTGGAGATGAGCGGGAGCTGGCTTTCCCATCCCTCAGGCTGGGTTTTCCCATTCAGCTGGAGGACAAACCCAAAATGTGTTGAAGTTATTCACAAAAAAACGGCAGAAGGGATCCATGGCATGTTAGTAGCCGCTCAGATGTGCCTGGTGTTTTGGCTTTTCTCTCTGTCTTGTTGGAGCTGGTCCCCGTTATTTGTTGGGCAGGGGAAGGGCTGAGTTCATTGCTCAGCAATGGGGATACCTGTAGGAGCGGTGGGAAATCGCACACCAGATCCGTGTGGCAGCTGGAGCAGAGGGAGCCGACCCAAAGCCCTCTTTCTCTCTGTGCCATTTCGCTATCGATTCGCATTTGAGCCTGAGAAACCCTTCCCGTCCTGCCAGCGTTCTCCTGCAGGAGCCTCCAGTGTCAGTGAACAGGCACCTACCATCAATTCTAATCTGTCTTTAAAAACTCTGTGTTTTCTTCACAACATTCAGTGTTTTCTCTTGTGTCTCTTCTCTTTCCCTCACCGAAAGGAAGTGAATGGAACCAAATAGCAGAGACTGTCTTAAAAATCTAGAGTCATTCCAGAGGAGGTAAGAGTATCCTTACTTAAAGAAAAAAAAAAAAAAAGAAAAAAGGAGAAAGAGAGCGCCCTTCTTTTTTAAAAAAAAAGTCTCTTTGTGAGTTTGAAGTGCTTAAATTTGTCCACTTTGTATTCAGTCATTTTTCAAAATACCTTAATAATGCAGGAATTCCTGCACATGACAGTTTATTTATGCTTTATAGAAAGTCCATTTTTAAATCACTATGTAGTGTAAAAGATGGCTGAAAACTCAACTCGTGTCTCTCACCTCTCGCCAGCCCTGAGCTGCCCATAGCTAATGCTGGGGTTGGAATATTTTTACTGTCCAAAATGAAGAAATCAGTCGTGTACACAACTTTGGACCTGCAGATTAACTTTGTGAAATGAATTGGTCAAGCTTTCAACAGTTAACACTTGAGCTGCAAGGTTTAGGTGATTTGGTCCGGTTGCCTGCTTATCCGAATGTCCAGAGGAAGAGCTCAACGCGCCATAATCCGGAAGAGAAATGTCACCTGTATGAGCAGACCTGAACACAACGTTTCTGCGAGTAAACCCCAAAGTCAAGTCCTTCCTTTGGACAGCAGTCCCCAAACCAAGAGGCACGGTGCCCCTCAGAGGCTCTCAGCTCATGCGAAGCGCAGGCAGGATTTCAGCTGCCCTCTACTAAACTGGGAGAGACTGGAGAGTGGGTGGAACCGACTGTGACGCCTCTTGTTTTTGGGTTGCCTTACGACTTTGCCTGACATCTGTAGTATGCTAAAAGATCTGTAGGGTACATGATGAACCTCCCCAGCTTGGGAGACAGGCTGGTATGTAGACCATCACCGCAGCAGCTCGTCTGCAGTGGGGCATTCGGACTCAGTCACAAAATAGATGTTTACTATCACAATTAATGACCATTAACGGCTATTAAAGAGATCAATACTGCCAAAGTCTCAGCCCAGCTGATGGGTAAAGGGACCAGCTGGCGAGACTGTGCAGGCTGGGAACACAGAACCCAAACGTGCTACAAATGCACTACCAGGAAAAAAGCGTTTGGGGCTGTGGGAGGGCTGCACGCCAGCAGGACCCGAGTTGTAGCATTTTGCCATTGTCCTATTCTGGTTCAAAAGCCATTAATGATCACAGAATCCCAGACTGGTGAGGGTTGGAAGGGCCCTCTGGAGCTCCCCCAGTGCCACCCCCTGCCAGAGCAGGGGCACCTCCAGCAGTGGCACAGGACGGCGTCCAGGCGGGTTTGGAATGGGAGTGGGAGACTCCCCCACCTCTCTGGGCAGCCTCTGCCACTGCTCCGCCACCCGCACAGCAAAGGAGTCCCTCCTCAGGTTGAGATGGAACTTCCTATGCTCACGTTTGTGCCCGTTCCCTCTTGTCCTGTCACTGGGCACCCCTGAAAAAAGACTGTTCCCCTCCCCCTGGCACCCTCCCTTGAAGTATTTATCAGCGTTGGTAAGATCCCCCCTCAGTCTTCTCTTCTCCAGACTGAAAAGCCCCACGTCCCTCAGCCCTTCCTCATCAGAAACGTGCTCCAATCCCCTGATCACCTTTGTAGCCCTTTGCTGGACCCTCTCCAGCAGTTCCCTCTCCTTCTTGTAGAACAGAATATTGTCATGCAGCCCAGAGGGTGCATGACATTAGTAGCTGTTAGCCTGTTACAGAAGGGGATTATTACCAGAATTAGTGCTGCTGTACGTGGACCATTCTTTTGGGGAGAAAAAAAAGGAATTTGCGGAGGATCCTTTCTGGCTTCTTTAATTCCCCACTGAATGGGCAGAACAACAAATCAGAGTGGTTGTCACTGGTGTCCAGCTGTGCCCTGGAGTAAGAATCATAGAATCACGGAATGGTTTGGGTCGGAAGGGACCTTGAAGCCCATCCAGTGCCACCCCCTGCCCTGGGCAGGGACACCTCCCCCCAGCCCAGGTTGCTCCAAGCCCCGTCCAACCTGGCCTTGAACACCTCCAGGACAGAATCACAGACTGGTTTAGGTTGGAAGGCACCTTGAAAGGGCGCTCCCGCACGCCCAGCAGGATACGTGCCGTGCTGGATGCTCGCAGGGGTGCGCTCTGCTTGGCAGCACCAGAGACAGGCACTGCTGTTTCAGAAGATATTTTTTTCTTCCTGCAGCATCACTTCGTAATTTGGGCAAGCACGGCGCGTTTGCTTTCCCAGTCCAGTGTTGCACAGAAGCCACTTGCAAGAATGGAAAGCGCTCTGGGGCGGAGCGTGGCAGGACGGGGCCCTGCGTTGCTCATTGAACACACGGGCTGATTGGCAAGCCCACGAAAATCAGGCTGGCGGCTCCCACGGGTGGCGAGATGAGTTGGATGAAGCCAGTAAATCCATCGAAGCCACCAGCTCCTGGCCCCGTGGTGCTCCTTGCTGGTTAAACCAGAGCAGCAGGAGGTCCATCGGGGGCCAGATGTCTGCGGTGCCATCAGTACTGGCCCACCAAAGCCAGTGAAGCCACGTAAATCAACATCTGCCCAGGATTCGGGCCCCCATTTTTATGAGATGATCTGTACTGGAGAATGTCCTGCGTGGCTGGCAATCGAATTAGCGCGGGGCCAGAAGAACGCATTCTGATGTTGCCATCATCTGAATTAGATTCGCTACTTCTTCACAATTTATTTTGATAAAAAAATACTGCTAAAATCATTTCAGTCAATTTCAAAGGAACACAAATTTCCTCCTGGAGGATTAAGCCAGGCCAGGAGTCCGGCCAGGCACTGCTGCTGCACAGAGCAGAGGGGACGAGATTTCCTGCCGTCCTCAGTGCAGCTGCCTCGACCTGCTGCCCCTGCAACAGACGGGGAGGCTCTTCTAAATTGCCCCCCAAGGGACCATTTTGAAGTCTAAAAAATTGCAGGAGATTCCGTGAGCACACCTGGGGCACATCTGCCTGGCTCTCGGGCAGCCGCGGATGAAACAGCAGCCTCGGATAACGAAGCGGCAGCCTGGCAAGGCACGCGCTGAGGAATGAGAGAGACGGCAAACAGGACAATTTTATGTGGCATATCAGTTTAAGAAAATGCAGAGAGGACAATGTCTGAAAAATATTTCCATTATAGCAGTGGGAGAAATGGTGTGCTGCAATTGCCAAGCGAAGGACCCGTACCTCCCGTGCCTGTGTTTCCTCATGCAAGACTTACGACACTGCGTGACTTCCAACTCTGTTCTTATCTCTGTCCCCAGAGGACATTGTTATTACTAGTCAGACTATTCAAATACAAACGTTTGGTGGTGAATAATATTTTTGAGAATTGATTTGCCATTTGTTTCCTAATTAAAACTTAGCCGCATCATCGTGTCAGCTCATTCCAAAAAGGAATGTGATGATGATAAACTACACTGAGTGCTTTACCTGTCAGAGGTGGTTGAAGTACCTTCGTTAAGAGCGTGCAGGAGAAAGCTGGATGAATTTGTAGAGATGCAGAGGAGCCACTGCGTTTCTCCAGAAGGCCAGAGCTGCAGCGCTCACTCCCCTCCCGAGATCCCGGGTGCCTAATGCAATGGCACCACGAAGGCAGAGGCTGTCTTCTGTAAAATTGCTCCTTCTGGAATAGTCAGTGAATAAAAGCAGCAGCAGAAATGGCCATTAATTACTCTGTCTGTTTTCCATATTGCCTCGCACTGCTTATTAGCATAGCATTAAGGAGACGATGCAACTTCAGCCTCGGCGCGGACGCTGCAGAGGAATGCCCGTGTGCTTGGCCAGGACGTGCCCCCGGCCCTGCGCCGTGCCGCGCGGCTGCGGAGAGGGGGCAAAGCCACCCCACTGCCCAGCACGTCGGAGAAGCCCGACAGGCAAACGGGGATGGCGTGAGGTTCTTTCCTTGGGACGCCGGGCTAAAAACGTCCCTCCCCACCGTGTCCTGCACAGCCGAGCGCGGGAGCGGTGACTCTCTGCACCTTCTTGTCTCTGCTGCAGGGCAGGGTCGGGAAAATGCAGCAGACTGCCTAATTTTTACTAAGAATAGTTTGCATTTATTTATCTCTTACTGTCCTCTGGGCACTTTACCGTTGCTTACTAATGAATCCTCATCCAACCTCATTAAGCAGGAGCTGCTGCTCCCGTGCTTTACCTCCAGGTAACCCTGCGGTCGGAAGCTGATTTAAAACACTTTGGCGAGAGGAGCTCGGTGGAGGCGGTGTGGGGAAGGGATTTCTGCCCTCTCCCTTTAGCCAAGCGCGAGGTCGCACCCCAGATGATACTGCCAGAAGTAGGGGAAGCAGCAAAACGTAACCTCTCTGCTTGGCTATTACACAAATAGAGAGTCAGATCGGAGAGTCAGATCCCGTCGGGATCCATCACCAATAAATATATTACCCTCTACCAGTGCTGCCGAGGAGGAGCAAGGAACGCGGCGGATTTCTGGTTGTTGGCTTGCTCTCTCTGTAGACAACAGCATCCCATGGAGGGAACCGAGGTAAACACCGCTTAATGCTCTTAATCCCAAACTATGTGCATTTCTGGTGATACATCAGAAATACTTAAAAAATAGCATTTAATAATCTTCTATGTGAACATTCCCCTCACGAGGTACGTTGTTAGCGTTAGCCATGCAGAGCAGCAGAGATCTTATTTGTTATCAGATTTGCCACAGGTTCGAGGGCAGCAGGACAAATACGCCTCCGTCCTGGTGTGCCATCTTGCACCATTATCTCGATGGGATGGTGTTAGTACAGGGATGCGCTAATAAATCTACTTTAGACTCGTTACTCTCTGTAGTATCATCTGTCATCCTGTGAAGCAGAGCCGTGCAAAATTAAACACTTAAATCTTACACAGATGGTGGGAGAAACTCACTCCTCGGAAGGAAGGAACACCAGAGAGCAGGCAGGGTTTCTTGGCTCTGCGAGGGATGCACGCAAAACCCTGCGCTCGAACCCAGACAGGCCTTGAGACATGTTAAAATCGATGGAACGGTATCAGTCAGCATTCCCAGAAACGTCAGGAGGTCCTTAACTGCATTCAGAGCGTGCCTGAGTGGATCATATTCTGACCTCTGCTAACCCTGGCATCGATTAACTCCGGGTTTCCTTTTCCTAGGGGGATACACACACCGGTGCAGAGCACTGTTTGTAAACACATGCAAAACTACATACAAACACTGAAACCAACACACCAGGCATAAACCAACACACACACAAAAAGCAAACCCCCCACGCAATACGCACAAACGCTAAAGCCGGGGCAGAGCCAAACGCGAAGAAAAGCTGCAGACTCACGCTTGGGGAGTTGAACTTCCCCGCACGGGATGCCCGGGGACGGCGACGGGGCCATGCCACCACCTCAGACTGCGCTGCAAATACACTCCTTAAATAAATGGTGAAGAGAACGCCTTTTCTAATAACCCACCACTGTTTTGGTTCCGGCTGCTGCCGCCACAGCAGCTAGCACCACTGGAAAGACAAAGGCAGAAAGAAGAGAACAATTTCTTAATTTTTTTTTTTTTTGCATTAGCAATCACCAAACCTGACTTCCTAGAAATTGTCACCAAGAATGCCTTTGAAGTGTATATTATAATAGCATCCAGGTAAGAATGGTGAAAATGTGACACAGGAATAAAAAGGAGAGCATTATGAATCCTAAGTGGCATTTTTGTGGCTGTTATTGCTATCATCATCACCGTAAAGCCATTTAAATATGGCTTTCTGGTGGTCTTCTCCTCCCGTCGGTGCGGCATCACCTCCTGAGGGTGGTGTTCAGCGACACTATCAGGTCAGCGCCAACAACCTCGCTAAAGCGCTGCTGCTTCTTTTGCACCTTCACATTCTGGGAAACAAAAACCAGTTCTCTCCGTGGAAATATCTGCGAGCGGTGAAAGACAGAGGGGCTGCGGGAGCCGCACCATAGCTGCCACCTTGGGAGAGCCAGCAAAACGCGCGTGCCTGCTCGCGCAACCAGGCCAAGGACGTGGCAAGGCTGACAAATGTTTACTCCTGGTTAAACACATCAGAACATTCCTTTTAAGAGCGGAGCCAAACAGTTTTGGACCCGCCATTAGACAGCGCCAGCCTTTCTCATCAAAACTCAAATGTTTTAAGACTCTAATGTGAGGCGCAGACCGTGTGGCTTGCCTTAATTGGTAGATTAGTGTGCTACAGCACGGGGCATCACATATACTTCTGTATTTACAACTAATTAGGCAACAATTCTGCAAGCGTTGCTGAGGGTGCACAGCTGTATGTGCCCGTTTGGCTCCACAGACGGCAACGGGCCCCCTCCCGCGCGGAGGATGGAGCGGGCTGGGGGAGAGGTACCACAGAAAGCAGCTGAAACTGCCGCACCCGGGCGAGATGTGGCTCCCACCACCACCACCACGGAAGGAGAGCCCACGCAGAGGCACCGACACAAGGTTTGGAGCGAGAGACGTGAGGCCGGATGGAGCCTGCCGGAGCGATGGGAACCACGCCACGGCCCACACGCCAGACCCAGCTTTTATTGATGAACATAAAAATACCCCTTTCCATCCTGTAGCTCGGCTCAGCGTGAGCTTCGAACAGGGCTGGTGGGGGACTCTACACTGGGGTGGCAGGAGGGACCTGCCGCGGGTGCTGCTCTGCTCCCGTCCACCCCCCGCCCCAGCACTGCTCTGTCGCCATCGGGAACTTCACCGGCGGAGGAGAAACCTTCCCCAACGGCTCTGTCCTGGCAAAAAGTGTTGGTTTAAATTTACATTTTCAACAAAAAGCTGGCTCTCGGGCGGTTCACAATGAGCGGCACGGTGAGATCCTCCCAGCCGTATACTCTACCCAGCTTTAATCAGATCATTAACTTCCACAAAGATGTGGGAAGGAGGAGTGGCGGCACTTGAAAAGAGCTCAAAACAAGCTGAGCTTTAAACTTCAGACTTGTCATTGACTTAGCCTTTCATTGAGCCAATTATTTATGACATATTTGACGAAATTCAGGAAAGAAAGAAGTCGAAATCTGCATATCTGCTCGGCTGCAGCAGAGCTACTACTACACCTGGGAGCGGGGCCGGGAGCGCGGTGGGCGCGG